>CM057146.1:18226869-18321389 GCA_029964075.1 Patiria pectinifera
TCAAAAATATTTCACGCTTGGTTGGCTTGGAAATATTTTATTTTATTTTTTTTCTCAATTTTTTTGGGCCAGGTTTTCCAAGGGTCAATCTGAGACCATGCAGACCTTACGAGGACTGCAGGCCAAAGGAGTGAAAGTTGACCTGGGAATTCCTGACGATCTGTGGGAGAAACCCTCCGCTCCAGTCACGAGGATGAAACAACATGTAAGTGGAATAATGATCGGGTACAACTTTTGACCGGCGCGACACAATGTAAAATGCAAAACCTGATCAGTGAGTTTCGAATATTCAAATATTCGGTCAAACGCATTTCAAATAATCGAATACTAATTTATTCGGAAATGAACAGCCCTATTCCTAGTGGTCTCCCCGACTCGAAATGTAAAATAATCGCATTGCGTTGACTGATCTTGTATTTGTTGCTTTGTGCTTCAGTGTGAGCAGTTGATTGAGGAGCAGGAGGATGCCATTGGCAATTGGTTCTTCAAGACGAATCAAGAAACAAGTCTCATCGACTACCTTTGTGTACAGAGAGTGCTGAAAAAAGATGAGCATGGTACAGTATATATTCTTTTATCACATACATGTACACCATGGATTTTAGGCACGATTGGGGGCACGTGTGGTCTAGCGGTGGAGCACAGGATTCGTGATCAAGAGGTTGTGGGTTCGAGCCCCACCGTGGCCATGCGTGTTGTGCCCTTGAGTAAGGCACTTTACCTCAATTACTCCTCTCAACCCAGGTGTTAAATGGGTACTAGCATTGTTCAATGCTGGGAAGGTAACAGACTGGCTGTGGAGGAGGTGTGGCGATCCCCCCACAGCAGCATTTCATGGACTCGAGTCTCGCCCAATCGCAAACGAAAGAGAGATGGGCACTCCGTTCCTGTGAATACAGGTTCGTCCCCTTTACTTTTTACTTTTATGGATTTTAGCATTGCCTTCAGTCCTACAAAATACTTTGGTTGCGGTACATGCTGCTATATCAGATTTGAATCAGCCAGCTGACCACAGTATTAGCTCAGTGGTTGAGTGGTAAGATGTTTGCACTAGCAAGCAGGAGGTCATGGGTTCGAGTCCCACCCGAGTAAGCTTGTGAATTTTGTCTCGCGAACCCTTGGGCAACACTGAGTTTACAGTGTTTAGGAAATATGCCTGTGAAGGGGAAAAGTTCAATACTGGACTTTCAGTCAAAGCCTCACTAGGCCTTCGAAATCAATCATAAAATGACCTATGATAAAGCTATTCCTTTCTAACAATTCATCCTGGGACTTGTAACCTGACTTGTAATAGACCTTATTCATGAGGAAGCTATCGTGTTCCCTGATTCTATTGAATGGGATGGTGCCAGACTATTTTTGCTTTCCAAGCCACATTTTTTTAAAAATTTTGGCTTAAAACATTACGATATGTTTAATTACAAATTGTCAATTGTTCATCGGAGCAGACTGGTGTTAATTTGTTATGAACTTTAATTTCATTGCTTTCATTTCCACTCGCAAGTTCCAAAAATGAGGAAATTACCTCGCTTTGAATTTAATATGGCCGACTCGTGAATAAGGTGTATTGACTTGTGACTGCACAGTCTCGTGCTCTTTCTAATTTCCTAACATTTTTTTCTACATATCAATATAGAATATATCAGAGTTGTCAAATTGTCAACTTGCCAGTCAAACTAAAACTTTTGTTACAAGTATGAAGAAGTGAACAATATAAAAAGATACCTTTGCCTCAGTGATGGCATGTGTTTGACTTATGATTGACTTGTGATTGACTTCTGATGACTTGTGAGGATGTGCCATTGACTTGTGACGACTTGTGATGGCTTATTGTGATGACTTGTGATGACTTGTGATGACTTTTGATTGACTTGTGATGATTTGTGATGACTTGTGATGGCTTGTAATGACTTAATTGTGATTAATGTGCGATGATTTGTGATGGACTTGTGATGACTTGTGATTGACTTGTGATTGACATGTGACAAGTTGTAATTGACTTATTTGACTAGTGATTGACGTGTGATGACTTGTGATTGACGTTTGATGATTCGTGATTGACTTGTGACTTGTGAGTGACTTGTGATTGACTTGTGAGGATTTGTGATTGACCTGTGATTGACTTCTGATGACTTGTGATTGCCTTGTGAGGATTAACTATTGACTTGTGATGACTTATTTTTGACTTGTGATGACTTGTGATTGACTTCTGATGACTTGTGATTCCCTTGTGAGGATTTGTGATTGACATGTGATTGACTTATGGCTGCTTGAATTACATCTCTGATATTTTGATTTAAAAAATGGGTATGAAAATCACTTGCAAACCCTCTTTCCAACCCACGCACCGCCCAAACAATCATTGAAAATAATTTCTCTTGGTTGATTCAGAATGTCTGAACGAGGTATGGACGGGTAGCGAGAAGGTCGAACAAGACGCACAACCGTCCGAGGAGGATGCGGACACACCATCAGAGACCACACCCCCAGCCACAACGGAGCCCACACCAGTCCCAAAACAGACCAACGCCAAACCTAATGTCAAAAAAACGCGCAGCAGAAAGAAAGTCAAAGCCGGAAAGAGGGGCAAAGGGAAAAAGACGCGTTCTAACGGCAAGACAAAATCGGCCACCAAATCCAGTCAAACCAACAAAAAGAAAAAGGATGAGTTGTAGAATTTTTTTCATCTGAAATTGGTTTTTCCCCCCATTTTTTTATGAATTTTTTGAGAAGCTGAAAACTGGTTGTTGTCAACAAGTAAACAGTAATGAAATGTCAATAATTTGGGGGAAGATACCGGTGTCCTATGAAATTTTGGACTCCTATGAAAACTAGTCTCTTTGGACTGTAATCCTCGCACGCGACTTGCCACTGTTCTAATTCTGTACATTGAGGCATGTGCAATGCAACTAATGGGTTGGTATTTCATTGCGTCCAAATTTCATATTACACCATTTTTGTCAATCGTCCACGCAGCAGCTTATGATATTTTACAGTTGAAAGCATACCTGGCTTTGAGAAAGAAATGCTGTCAGATAAATTGAAAAAATTAAGATATTGTCGACTTTTGAAGAAAACTTTTGAACATTTCCATGACTTTAAGTCGTGCTTGAATGACGTTTTTGTGGTTGGTGTCCGTTAGACTAATTTCACTTTTTGAAAATTAGTTGGACTTGGGTCATTTTTGGTATTAAAGAGTCAATTAAGTTCATTCGAATAATGAGAACGAAATGTCAGATTTTTTTGTGAGCAAGGTGGAATACAGATATCATAACATTATAAACGATTTTCCAGCTTGGCAGTTTTGTGTGACTTTAGCCGTGTTCGCATCTTACTTAATTTTTGTAACATTCCATTGTGGTAATTCTACCGTACGTCCACGCTTGGATTAATTTCAGCCCGCTAAAAAATTGTAAGTAAAACTTACAATGTAAGTTTTTCGCAACCCAGTTGGCACTGTAAAACTTACCGCTGCGGACAATAAACCTCACAATCGACAGTCAATACTTGACAATTTGGGAAGTTTAACAGCTGTTCGCACTGGACTTAATTTGGTTAACTTGACAACAGTCTCCGTTATTTTTACCCAAAAAAGTCCAATGCGAACACAACTTCAGTTAACAAATTGCAAACAATGTAATGGTTCTGAAAACTTGCGCGTGATTTTCAACAAACAGTTTTTGATGTTGTTGTTCGCATTGAACTTTTTTTGGTAAAACTAACAGAAATTGTTGTCAAGTAAACCAAATTAAGTCCAGTGCGGACAGCCGATAAACTTCCCAAATTGTCAAGTGTCGACTGTCGTTAGTAAGTTTTACGGTCTGCAGCGGTGAGTTTTACAGGGCCAACTTGGATGCGAAAGAATTCCATCGCTAGCTTTACTTAATGAATGACTTTTCACAGCCAAAATTAATCCAAGTGCGGAGCACAGTAGAATAACCGCAACGAAATGTTAACTATCACTCGCGGTAACTTTTTGCTAAATGAAGTCCAATGCGAACGCAGCTGCTGTGCAGGCAGTCACAGTTATTTGAAGTTTATCTTGCATTCCTTTAGCTAACGTTTTCACCATTACGTGTTCCTCCACGATTCCATTTTTGTAAATTTCTGCTTTTGAGCGGTTTACTATAAATTTTTGGAATGGATTTTGACATTTGTTGGATGTGTTTTAAATATTGAAGCATGCATGCATTTTAAGCATTTTATATTTTGTATTTTACATATGAAACCTGTGCAATATGTTCTTATTTTTAGCAACTTGCTGCTTAAAAAAATTCCAACCTAAAAAGGCTTGAAAATTTGTCTTGATGGATTTTAAGTCTGCAGATATAAATTTGATGACAAGCAATGGTTTTGGATAAGGAGAAATTCAACATAACCCTCCTATTCAAACATACATTCAGTACAAAGTTGTCCTTTCAGTCAAAATCAGTCATTAGTGACTATTTTTAACGGTTGAGTGCTCCCTGCCTATGTAAAGCAGGATTGACTGGCTGTGACTGTTTTATGTAACTTGATACAGCTGTGCTTTGACCGTAGGTGATTGATAAGACAGCTGTGCCAACCACTTGCTTGCTTTTGCCTGTTGACTGAATTTGACTAGTCACAGTGCTTGCTTGCAATGTGATCTGACTGTTGGTGACTAGCCTGTGTAAACAGCATGGCAGGAGTAGAGGATTTTTTTTTTAACTGTCTGTGACTGTTCAGACAGCAGGAGGGTTAATCAATTTCGAAATATACAAACATCATGAAATGAAAAAGAAAGAAAAGCCTTGAACTTTTAAGTTCATCCTACTTGATTGTCATTGCAATCTTTTTTTAACGATACATGGGTGGCTTGTGCGTAAAGCGCTCGCCTCTCACCAAGCTGACCACGGTTCGAATCCTGGCCGCGTATCACATGTGAGTAGAGTTGTGCGTTGGTTCTTTCCTGTGCCACGAGGGTTTTTCTCTGGGCCCTCCGGTTTTCCTCCCTCCGGAAAAATCAAACACTTTCGATCTCAGGCTGTGCTCCGTGGTCATATATGGGTCGATGTGGCCGGCAGCCATAGGCGCCCTTACGTGCCAGCGGCCCGATCACGTTGTAGCCGCGTCCTTCGCAATGCAGCATACCAGCTGCGAGTAAGGATGATTAGCCTCCCAAATTATTATTATTATTATCATTATTGCAAATGCCACACCATTTAGCTGATGTATAACTTTGAAATGTAAAATCCGTCTTCTAGTTTTTTGTTTTTTAAATGGCTACTATTACCATATGACAAACTATGAACGAAATGAGGCTTTGTGTGGTGAGTAAACAACAAAGAAACCTCATTTTTCAATCACTGTTTACTTCCATTTTTAATGTGTACAATTGCTTACACAAATGAAAAGGTTATTAAAAATGTATTTATTGATTTACTTGGATAAGTCAGTGAATTCAAACTTTTTGAAATGTTTTGATGTTCACAGTTTGAAAGTGACTGACTTGTGCATGTATGTATATAAAGATAACGTAAGTTTAAGCATTGTTGCATTTTTAAGAACATTTCAATAAGTACGAATAGGACTAGTATTTTGACACGAGAACGTGTACCTTGAGATGAGTACAAGTACAGTTTTTTTTTTTTTTTTGAGCACAAGTATTTTTTTCATGAGTTTGAGTACGATTATGAAAAATGTACTTTGGAACAAGTAGGGCTGTGCATCGGGACCGGGGTACCCGAGTGCCCAACCACTGATGTCAGGAACTGGTTCCAGATTTTGGAATCGAGTGCCTGTAACCAACTTTACATATTACTTAGTATCTTCTCGGACAATGAAAAAGAAAGTTCTTGAATGTCATTTCTGGAGAATTTTCAGAATGAAAACCAGGCCACATGAAAAAACAAAACAGATTCATGTTGATGACACTTGCAAACATGTCATGTACACCGTGAGCTACATGTATTGAGCTTACTGTACACACTGGTATCTTGCTGTATTGACGCACCGATGTGGTAGTATTATCGCACAGACCTTGAGGAACAATATGTACAGCGACTTCCAAGATTTATATTTTGGGGTTGGGGTTTTAAACGGGTACCCAGGTATCCGTGTTTTTTTTCAATCGGGTATCTGATTCCTGTAAAGACCGTAAATGCACACCCTTAAGTTAGATACAAGTATGAGTGCCACAGCACTGAGCATTTCCAGTTGTTCTATTTCATTCCAAAAAATTGATAGAAGAAGTCATCAAGAAAAAAAAAAGGTTTTGACAAATTAAGACTGAGTGAATTGTAGCGTTTGCAGCGTCTCCTCTGCGAAAGTTAAAATCACAACGCTTTGTTTTTCTTTTGTAACCCAATGGTGGTCAAGGGCGGATCCAGAACACAATTTGGGGTGGGGGGACCAAAACAAATTTTGGCCCCGAAAAAGTGGGTCAAAAAATTACGGCGTGGAGTTCAGGGTCTGCTTAAGGGCCCCCCAAAAAATTTGGATTCTAGATGCTCTGTGGTGCGATCTGAGGCAATTTCTGACCACTTTAACCAATGTTTTTTGAGGAAAAGTTGGTGGTGTACTCATTGCCTGCCTTTATTGCGACGTTTCGTTTTTTTGGGGGGGGGGGATGGCCCCCTTTGGCCCCCCCCCCCCTGGATCCGCCCTTGATGGTGGTGCTTGTTTGTTTTTGAGGTTTTATACACCACTATAAAGAGGGTTTATTTCGAGGGTGCTTTTCCATTTTTTATTTTTTTTTATACAAATACATGATACAACGAAGGAATATGGGCACGTCATGAATACTTAACTAATTGGAGGTTTTTAAAAGTTGGTTTAAAACTAAGTACGTGTATTGAGGAAAACACAAATCCAAAGAATTTGTACATTCTTTGTACAGAATATCTCAGTTTTGTCCATCAGCTACATAAACATATTGTGTATAGGAATAGGATGCACACTTGTATAAACAACGAATTAATGCACTTTTCAAGTTCTATTTTTCTTCAGTTTAGTGGTTCAGTTTTATTTCTGACATGTTTCTTGGTTTTGGTGTATTTATTGATATAGGTTCGTTTTTAAACGTATTACGCAGTCAAGTTATTGTTAACACTTGAAAAGTTACATGTATTATATTAAAGTAATGGTGTATTTTACGTGTAAATAGTTTTTGATTTCTGGCCAAGGAAATACACAAGATTTTCGGGAGATGTTCGGAATGGTTTTCTGACTTGCCACATTTGTGCAATTTTGCTACAAGCAAATTGTTTTTGTTTTTTTGCCAATTGTGGCTGTCTTTCATGAAAGAAAAGGATTGGCATCTTGTCCGCCATAAATTGGACAAATGTTGACGAAAGTTGGAAGGAGAGTAATTTTGTTTGCATTTTATAAGATAAGAAAATTGCTTTGGCAGATCCAGGGTATAAAAAAAAGAAGACTCTTAAAGTGTTTTTTATTACCCGGGCTGTTTTAAAGATGCATTCCCTGTACTATTTTTTGAGTTTTATCCCAAAAAATAAATTCCATTTCTAAATTGCTATTTTTCTAGCAATACAACAGTTATTCACTTTTGAATGAGACATCGACCGAAAAGAAATCGGCCCATATTTATTTATTGAATTACAACTTACAATTTCAAACTATTGGCTGCCAGACAATGATTTCTGTTCTCGCTGGGTAGGCTGGTTCCCGCCCCACAATCAGTATAATGTATGGACCGGGAGCCAGTCTGCTCGCAAAGCGGATCTGTTTGTGTCCAAAACAAAAACCTTTTTCAGAGGGTTGCAGACGTCAAAAAAAAGGGGGTGGGGAGAGCAGAGTCGTAACGAGTCACTGATTTTTGTGACTCGAGTCGAGTCATTTTAAAGAAGTGACTCGAGTCGAGTCGAGTCATTAGGTCAAGAAGGTCGAGTCGAGTCAAATATTTAGCTCAAGTCAATTCGAGTCACGAATATTTGAACACTTTTTACCAACATTTATAAAAGGAGGGCATAAATTTAGCTGGCATTCGAATCCAAGAGCTTTATAAGAAATCGCCCAAAGCCACTGATGAAACAGCGAATTAGAAAATGTGTTTAAAATCCGGTTGCTGGATAGTATTTTGTGCCCTCCAGAACCATGAGGTGAAAGTCTGTGACACGTTGTATTTTTGTACATGACGAGCATAAATTTTGCACCGTAAGTCACTGCAAATACTTTTCGCAAAGTTGTGCTTTTATTTTTGGGACTCGAGTCTTATTAGCCTTCGCTCGAGTCGAGTCTTCTGATGAGGGACTCGAGTCGAGTCATTTGAATGACTCACAGTGACTTGAGTCAGGTCAAGTCATTTACCGTTGGGGACTCGAGTTGAGTCGAGTCACAAAAAAATGGTGACTCGAGTTGGACTTGAGTCGAGTCATTGACTCGAGTCATTACAACTCTGAGAAACACTCAATAAATCGTAAAATCAGAAAAAATGCTGACAAAGAAACCCGCAAGCAGGAGGAATGCGGACAAATCTGACCCCTGAATCTTTTGGGTTTTTCCCTCAGAACCACGTGTTGTGAATCTTGTGCCGTCATCACTGATTTCAGCCAGAAAAATGGACCTCCCGATAAAAGGGTTTTGAAAATTGTGAATGAGATAGCTTTAAACATAAATGTTGACAATGTAAAACTGTGTTGTTTATATGAGAAAACTCTTTTGAAATTGTATACTTTTTTTCAAATCTGTAAAAAAAAATGCACCATGTACTATTTACATATGTCTAATATAGTCTGACCACCTTGATTGATAAACAAATGCAGTGTATATTAAAAACCTACATATTACGTATATTTATACATAAAAGAAAAGTAGTCATATTTTTAGGAGACAGGATTCTTATGTGTACAACTACGTATATATAGTGTACATTGAATATGTAAGTCTGATTGCATATACTGTACATTTGCAGCAAAATTTCTTTATGAATATAAAGGTTTGAAAGATGGAGGATAGAGTGGTATCAGCAGCTAAATTAGATAGAAAACATAAAATTTGTTAAGGCACATTACATTTCCAGTTTAAAGGTAGAGTAGATCATTTGCAGCTATCCAAAAGTAACTGACAAAATTATTGTTGAAAAGCTTACTTGGTTTAAAGATAGTAATGGCACTGAACTCCCTGTGTAAAATATTCTTGCTGGCATGCTGTCATTTTTTAGGAAAACAATAAAGGAAGGCCATTTCCAAAGATGCGTCAAATGACGCATTCTTGGAAATTTCCGTTTGTAGTTGGTTTGTAATTGGGCAAATCCGTAATGGCATACATGTATTTTATTGTTCAGTGAGACATGAAACGCCTCGTACCGTTCAAGAGACGTCAGTTTTAATTATTTGGCTCATTTTGCAAGCAATGAACGTTTAATAGCAGCGTTGTCAATTTTTTAGTAAAAAAGAAGGTTTTTTTTTTTTTAGCACAAGTCACATTCAGACAGTGTTATAAAATCTGGAAAAAACAATATCGTCGCTCTTGATCTCTATTGCATGTGTAACTGTTGATGTTGCCTAGTTCATAGGATCTTTCGTTTTTTTTATGTGTTTTGTTTTAATTTGGAGGAACACGCCACAAAATCTGAAGGGTGCATAACAGTTGACCAGCTGAAGTTTTAGTGGCGACAGTGCATTTTGAGAAAACAGAGAAAACAAATGCACAATTTTCGGGGTCTCGCTACTGGATTCCGTTGCTTGACGGGTGTAAAAAGGTATGCGCATTGGCACACTTTTTTTTAAAATCACCTCGGATAAATGTTTTCTTACAAATGATACCATTTTAGGCAGAATCGTTTCACAGGGCATCCCGTTTTTACTTGAGCAAGGTTTTCTCATTTGATTTGGTTAAATTACCAAGCCATGAGAAGAAATCAGTAAAACGGTCAAATAAGTTCGACTTTAACCCCAACCTCCCCCAACCCATCAAACCCCAACGGCATTCCAACCCCAAACTGACAGTCTTTTACGTTGGGTTGGCACACCTCCAGAAACAAAGTCAGAAATATGTGTGTGCAGTTTCCCATATGGTGTTGGAATTTGGCAGGATGGTTCCTAGTAAATCATGCTAGGGAAGGCATATGATCAATTTGCATTTACCCCAAAAGTAACCTACCAAATTATTATTAAAAAAAAGCTTACTTGGACTACATATTGCACTGGTACTAAACACCCCTAGAATTATTCCGTCTGGCTTGCTGTCATTTAGAAGAAATCAAGAAATGTAGGTGATTTCCAACGATCAGTCAATTGACAGATTTTTTGGAATAAAGATTGCTTCTGAGGAAATCATGTTTTGTGATCAAAATGTTGTGCATGCTTTTTCAGTTTTCTCAAAAAGTGAAATATCCACTGAGCTGAAACTTCAACAGGTTAGGTTTTGAACTTTCTTCTTTGGATTGGAGTGGTGTTATTATTGGAAACAAACAAAATGTATGAAAAGCAAATGATCCTAAATTCCTTTAAAGTTAGCTTTTCTGGTAGAAGTATGGCCTACGTAGTCCTACACATTCCACAAATTGTCGCTCTTATTTCCAGCTCGAAATATATTTGAGTAGCCCCCCAAAATTTTAAAAAAAAATAAAACCAGATGTACACTGAAATGTACTTATTAAAAGTAGAACAGTTGAACGTATTCTAAACACATGGACCAATAAATGAACATGTTTTTTCGACAAATTGCTCGTGTAAATGCGTCTTCTCTGTTTTATTATTGATCAGCTGTGAATGTTTGTTGACATTTAATTATTAAACCCTCATTACCACAAAACTGCTCAAGTCAGCAGACAATTTCGCGAAACTTTTACGCAATGGCGTATCTCCGCTTACATGTAAGCCATAATTTGATTGC
The DNA here is from genome assembly GCA_029964075.1 of Patiria pectinifera. Classification (NCBI taxonomy): domain Eukaryota; kingdom Metazoa; phylum Echinodermata; class Asteroidea; order Valvatida; family Asterinidae; genus Patiria; species Patiria pectinifera. The sequence continues at coordinate 18,237,688 of CM057146.1, forward strand.
GTAAGTCGTGCAATATTTCACGTTGCACAATTCAGTTTATATGACACACTTCACAAAAAGCTTCACAGTGTGAAAGTTTGCGACTTGCGCGACAAATTATGGTATAACTTACGCAATCATTTTAGGTGGCGTAAGTCATGGCGTAGTGACTGAAAATGAACTATTTTACAGACTAACTGTGATTGTCTTGAAGCCTGTCATTGCTAAACTTACCAAGCTTTGTATTTTAAGTAAATTAATTGCTTTTTAATCCTTGACCGAATTTTGCGATTTCCCACCAATTCCAAAGAAATCACATTTTTTTCAAAATGGTGGGTGGAGGTACAACAACTCGGGCATGCAACTTTTCCTCGGATCAGCTGATTTCCTCGTTTTTCACTTCACACTTATGCTAGTCAAAATTGAAAAACACTGTACAAAGTCTTGTAAAGATTGGAGTTTCCTCATTTTGTTGTTACTTCAAAGTTGCATGCCTGACAACTGTATACGACTGTTTGTGACCAAAATTAAGTCTTACACAAAACAACCACCGTGAAACTGATGTTTCTCCTCGCCCAATGTATTCCTTAAGTTGTTGCACAGCTACGCCAAGTTTCGTGAAATCCAGACCAGTGCTCTACTTAAGCCGGCCTCAGGTCGACCTTGCGATGACAAAGAACAGTCAGCGGCTGACTGTTCAGGATCAAGCTGTGCCTGAGCTACGACCGTCGAGAACATTTCGGTCGCCAAAATGTTTGCGATCCGAGTGTTACTGCAACAATATTTGATTGCGCGTCCAAGAATCACCAGCCGTAAGAGTAGAAAAAGCGTCAACTTCTGCGCTGCGACGGAACGTGTTCCCCACAGGTGGGAACCAATCGCAGTCGACCTGTGTGAAGTTACGATGTTGCGAGTGGATCTGGATCATCCAAGTTGTGCATCTAATTGATCCACAACAATCACACGATTTCTCAGTTTTGTGACCTGAGCATGATGTTTGTGGTTGATGCCGACGGTTCCATTGTGGGGCAAGCAAATCGCAGGTCGACCTGAGGCTGGCACTGTACAAAGTCTGATACAACAAACATTTTGGGAGATGTATAATTCTGCTATTGTAAACTGGAAGAATTTCCCACTGCCAGCAAATCAAAGAAAGTTTGTCGGGTTGAGTGAAGGCCATTCAGACGAAGAGGTTAAAAAACAAATGTTTTTTTTCAATACACGGCGGCTCTGACATCAAGTAGGGCACAGAGTCAAGCCCAGGTGGGTGGGCGTGGCCTCTGGTTTCATGGAGGCGTGATCTTGAGTCCATAGCACTGACACACCGATGCATTAATACTGAATCGGCTATATGCATTACACACACATTATGCATCTCCGTATAGAAAAACCTTCAGTCTTTGAGACTCGAAAGCGCCCTCGCTAGTCCAATTGGTGCCAGGTCCAAGGGTGTCTTTTCCTCCTGGATATTAAAGGGAAGATACAACATTTGCAAACATCACAAAACGAAATGATCAAATTATCACAAAATTCCTTACTGAATTGTTAGGGAATGACAGTCTAAAGTATCCTGTAAAATCGTGGCTCCTGGTGTGCTGACATTTTCAAGGAAAACTGTATATTTCCAACGCTGGTCGGCCAACCAGCGTTGGAGAAACTGGCGCTTTTTTCCAAAAAGTGTTCCCAATTTTTCATATTTAGTTCGTCTGCATTTTCTTTGCAATTGATTACACACCTGTGAAGACTACAAGCCTGCTAGACTGATTCTCTGATCTTACAATTCCCCAAAGTCAGTTTTTGTTTTTAATGAATTTAAAGGTTATTTGTGCACACAGATAAAAACAATGATCTTCATTATTCACCCAAGCAGAAAAATACAATTTTAAATGGTTTAATTTTAAGGGTGGAGATCGACTGCCAACATTTCTCCTTGGTGCTGTTTTTGTACCCTGGCACGGCTGACGGATTAAGACGTCAAGATTGCCTCGACTCACATCCGGGTGACGTCTAAACAGGATAATCCCTCGTGCCTTTTGTACACACGCACAAAGTCCATGTAGTCTGTGGAGGCGGACCGTGTGCTAACTGTTGTGCGGGCCGTTGTGCACGGCCTATTGTTGTAAAATTTAGGGCTCCAGTGCACACCCCGGAGTATTGAAACATACGAGGTTTCAGCAAGAAATATCGCACAAATACTGTTGAAATGACTCTTGCGAATCACTATTTGTGGCGTTTGGCTGCATATCAGAAGTTGGCTGGAAAATTTCGCCTTATTTCGGCAAGAATGAACCCGGCGCGAAGCGATTAACTGACTACAAAGTCATTACCTTTGCCCCACGTTTACAGGGGAGGGATTTTTGTTTGTTTTGTTTGTATTTTCCCCTATTTTTTGGTTTTTATTTTATTTGTCCTTACCTTGTTTTGAATGTGCAGGGGAGCCCCGTGCTGTACTAGCAATGTGGCTTCCTCCGATCTTTCCTCTTCACATGCCAAGTGTCTGCAAACAACAACATAAACACACCAAAAACCAAATTAACAATTTTACCCTCGTTTTCTCAATGTGAAAGTCTGACTTGAAGCGTGGCCAGACTCATATGCTGCTGTGGGGGGATCGCCACACCTCCTCCACAGCGAGTCTGTTACCTTCCCAGCATTGAAGAATGCCGGTACCCATTTAACACCTGGGTTGAGAGGAGTAATTAAGGTAAAGCGCCTTACTCAAGGGCACAACACGCATGGCCACGGGGGGGCTCGTACCCACAACCTCACGATCATGAATCCTGTGCTCAACCGCTAGACCACACGTGCCCTCTAGCGGTCGCTATGTTTCAATACTATGTTTGATATACCTGCTACCGGCTCCTACGTTTGAAGTTTGAAGGACAACGGAGGGACCAGGAACCAGTCTAGAAAGCACGGTGGCAACGACCGAACATCTCAAAGCATATTTACTGTTCCAGCACTGTTCTATTCATCGTACTCACAGTGGTGTGTTCCCAACGCAGTCTTGCACGTCCAGCCTGCAGTTGTAGTTGAGTAGGAGCTTGACTATCTCCAGATTACCCTTGGAGGCGGCCCGATGCATGGGGGTCGCTCTGGTCTGGTCTCCAATGTTGACATCAGCACCGTGCTCCAACAAAATCTCCGCTATCTAGGTCAATAAGCATGCATGGGAAAGTGTTAATCAGCAAGTTTGGGTGCGACCTGTACTTAACCATAGTTCGACTTACTTCACTGGAATAAAGGATAATTGGACTACTCTAGTCGACTAATTGGAATTATAAAACCTCACCTACAGATTCTGTGTCTTGATTGGCCGACAGCGAGTCACATGGTACTTTCTATTTTTGCTATTTTTCTGTGCACGGCCAAAAGTACTATACCCGTAGCAACCAAAGTACTATACCCATGGCGCAGTATTTGTGTGCAAATGCATGCTGGTGTGCGCATTGAGCTTGCGCGTTTTGTTCCAAAGAGAGCACGCAACAGAGTTGGGTTCAAACATTTTGTGAAGGGGTAGTTTGGAAGACAGAAATACATTTTCCACCAATTTTGTATTGCAATTGAAGTTTATTTTAACTGTGTTCCGATTTAAATAACTGAAAATATCAAAACCCAGCAAAATCCTTGAGTGAAGTGTTATAAAACAAACATTGAATGCTTTATCTCGTGGTGAAGTAAAACTAGCCTCCCTCGGTGATCCATGGAGCATTCTATTTTCCCTCGGCTTCGCCTCGGGAAAAATAGAAATGTCCATGGATCACCTCGGGAGGCTAGGTTTACTACACCACTCAAAGCATTCAATATTTGTATACCAGACCACAAGACACGGTTGCATCGTTGGCTACCAATAGCCGTGCACATCTCAAAGCACGACAGGGAACTAGGACCAAGGAGTTTTGTGATGACGTTTTGACAACTCTTTGTCTTAAGGCATTGGCACATTGCTATTAGTGCATGTATATCAGACACTAATGACAGCTAAGAGCAAGTTTGGTTGGGTGACTAGGGTCGACTGGACTTAACCATAGTCAATCTAGATGTCACTCGAACGCTGCATGGTTTGACTAGCTAGTCCAACTGGATGAACTGAGCTCCGGAGCACTGTTTCTCCAGTCAAATTTGCGAGTTACGTCACAGTTTCAAGACGGCTGAAAGGTAAACTGGGGCAAGTTTTGCAAACTTTTGTTATCACAGTTAACATTAACACTTAACCCTCCTGTGCAAACATACACTCTCTTGGTCAACCAAGTACAGTTCGTCGGGTGCCCGGCAGAAGGGCATATGAGCGGTGTGACGCAAAAATCAATTTCAAGAAAATTGCATTGAAAGGTTCCATTGTTCCCCCGTGCGTATTATGAATCCAATGTTCTCCCACACGTAATATAAATCGTACGAATTTGAAATTTGTCACACGTATGAATCATAAGTTTTGGAACAACTGGTAGCAATTTCTGACAAAAAAAATCTTTAAATTTCATTAAAAAAGAGGCAGTTTGCTGCATATGCCCTTTTGCTGGGAACATTTTGGTCATTACGCACTATTGCATAAGGGCATATGCACATATGCCCTTCTGCCGGGCACACGACGAGTTAGCCGACGAACAAGATTATTCGCAAACTTACTCGTTGTCGATCTCTGGATGCAGCGTAATGCAGTGGTGTCTGGCCCGTCTTGTTAGCGACATTGACTTCTGCCCCTTGGCTTATAAGGGCAGTCACAATCTCTTCCTGGCCCACCGAGGATGCAATGTGCAACGGCGTCCAATTGTTCTGTTGAAACAAAAGTACAATGTGTGACTTAAAGCTATAGTCCATCATATGCAGCCATCCGAAAAGTAACTGGAGTAATTATTGTTGAAAAAACATACTTGGTTGAAAGATAGTAAGGGGACTAAACTCCCTGTGAAATTATTCTTTCTGGCAAGCTTTCATTTTGAAGTAATCAACGAAAGAAGGCCTTTCCAATGGTGCGTCTTAAGACGCACCGTAGGAAAATTTTAATTAGTAGTTCGTTTTGTTATTCCGCGCAGTGCGCGCAAGCATTGGCACGACGCACAGGCGCGCGCGGTTGCTATAAATCGTCGGATCAGTGCCCGACATCGCGTATAGCTGCAATTCAAAACAATTCAGAACATGATTCAGCAACTTTTGATTTGAAATTGAGATCCTAGAATGCTGTTTTTCTCGGAATATACAGCTGAAGTTGAGCTGAAACTTCATCAGGTTAGTTGTTCAGTATCCTTCATTAGATTTTGAACACTTTTGTTGCTTCTACGAACAAAATGCACAAATTACAAATGATTGACTATATCTTTAAGGTGTGCTTCCTTTTATGGTGGATTCGGATTATTAAAGGCATATACGATCATTTGCATTTATCCCAAAAGTAACCTACCGAAATTTCATCAAAAAGCTTACTCGGATTAAAGATCGTACTGGTACTAAACACCCTTTGAAATTATTCCATCTTGCTTGTTGTCATTTATAAGAAATCAAGAAATGTAGGTGATTTCCAACGAACAGTCCATTGACTGATTTTTGGGAAAGCATTGTTTCTCAATGTTTTCTCACAATGTGTAATATCCACTGAGCTGAAACTTCAACAGGTTAGGTTTTGAAGATTGTTCTTTGGATTTTGAGTGGTGTTATTATTTGAAACGAGGAAAAATGTATGAAAAGCAAATGATCCTATATTATGCCTATAACCCTGACTCCGGGCTCCCTACGCCTTGTTGCTAGGATGTAGCCTCAATCCTGCAAAATCCTCCAATTGGCCTCATGGAAAAATAGCATATAGCCTCAATCCTGCAAATTCCTCCATTATTTCTTGAATATGGTCCATGGAGGGGTGACCACTGCCTGAACCCTGCAAAATCCTGCGGCAGTGACTGTTAATATGTTGAGGCTTGGTCAGTGACATCCTGGAGCAGTACAGAGGTTTTCAAGCATAATCCAGACCTATCTTGGCATGGCTGAGCAAAAACAACACAAGGTCCGGCCCAAGACCTTGACAAAAAGTATCCTACGAAAAACTTGTGACATGTAACTTTAATCCTCCAATTCCTCCACTTTGGCAAAGAGGATTTTGAAGGATTTAGGGCGGTAGGGTTAAGGTATCCATTGCCACAATACCTTGCCACAAAAGCTGGGTATCTACAGAACCAAAATTAAATACATAACAAACCCGAGAGGCAGGTGTTTCCCAACCTCGTCCCCAAGGTATCAAGCAGTATGCATCCACTTGCTGTCTCACCCTGGTACGGGATCATTTGCATCATTTTGGGGGGCTCAGGTTGGCATAGCGGTACTTTCCTCGCCTTCCACCGCTGTGACCCGGGTTCGAATCCCGCCCGGGCCAATATGTGGATTGGGTTTTCAGTCCCTGCCTGATTCCGTGGGTTTTCCCTAGAATATCATTCTGGGGTTTTCCTCCCACTATTAAAACTGTAACTCCTACTTCTACCAAGGGACCCCACGTGAAATAAGTCGAAAGACTTTCGTGGGCTATCCCGGCCAATTGCCGAATAATCACAAACAAAAATCTTGAACAACATAATTAGGTGAGGCATAGTCGGCGCCTTTACATAACATTAACAATGCCAGTCAATATTTGGGGTTTTTTGGGGGGTTGAACAAAATGAAAGCAACTTTGACACTTACATCATCTTTGATGTTGACATTTGGAGGTGGCTTGAGTTCCAGTAGATACTGCACTATTTCAAAGCGTTTGCCTGACGCGGCCCAGTGGAGAATTGTTCGGTCACTCTGTTCAAAATTGGTTGGAAAAAAGATTGAAATCCTACACAGGCATAACAGGTAGGGAGAATCATAAATTTTTCATATTGTAGTTGATAGCATAGTTGAAAATCATAGTGGAAAATCGTGTTTCGCGATTTGGTAACAGTAGCCACTACGTTTTTGAAACATTCGTATATTGCACTGCACGTGCGCGATGTTGGAATTTAGATACATAAACGTGTGCAAACAAACCTGGAAATTACATGAAAAAAAGACGTCTGAGATTGGCGGGACATCTCTCCCATCGCTATAAAGAGGGTGAGTATGCTTCTAATCTACAGCATAAATAAACTACAAAGTCTAATTTGTGAATATCAAAATTTGACAAAGTTTTTACATTTTCGGGTACATATTTCAAGTGTGGCCCTTATTTACCGAGGTAGTCCAGTAAATTGGCCACGTTTATGGGGCTAATGTTAAGTTAAAAAGGGATTCCCCAAAATGTAACATTCTTCAATTTCTGATAAGCTTTAAAAAAGAAATTTTTAACATCTAGGGCTAGGTTAGACCTAGCCCCACTAATGTGGCCGTCGGTATGCTGCGCTGAACCTCTGGCCACACACCGCGGTACCGCGTGCTACTGAGGACGAAGTTTCATAAAATCTGCGGTCCGTTTCTTACATTGTCAGTTTCTTACTTTCTTATGGTTGTATTCTATGATGTCTCACCTATCACTTCTGGGGTGCTTAGGTCTAATGATGTTCCATTTTCCGAGATATTCTTCAATCTTTCTGGAACCCATATCAATTTGCACTCGTGAAACGTCTGGTGGTGATGGCAGCCATTTTGAGTGACAAGAGATGACCTCAAGCTGTGACGTCGCGTTTATGCAAATTGCTTGTCGAGCGCGCGAGGGCGCGAGTTGCAAATGCGACGGCTGTTTCCTGTACCATGCATTTATCGTCAGGGGGCCACGTGCACTGATCTCTATTCAGGATCTACGGCACAGGAAACAGCCGTCGCATTTGCAACTCGCGCCCTCGCGCGCTCAACAAGTAATTTGCATAAACGCGACGTCACAGCTTGAGGTCATCTCTTGTCACATTCAAAATGGCTGCCATCACCACCAGACGTTTCACGAGTGCAAATTGATATAGGCTCCAGAAAGATTGAAGAATATATCGGAAAATGAAATATTATTAGACCTAAGCATCCCAGAAGTGATAGGTGAGACATCATAGAATACAACCATAAGAAAGTAAGAAACTGAGAATGTAAGAAACGGACCGCAGATTTTATGAAACTTCGTCCTCAGTAGCACGCGGTACCGCGGTGTGTGGCCAGAGGTTCAGCGCAGCATACCGACGGCCACACAAGTGGGGCTAGGTTAGACCTAATTTTTATATTTCAAATAAAAATGGCAAGGGCAATGCAACAATGTTCTTGATGTAGGAATCAAACTTCCAATAAAAGTTTGTTTAATTGGTTCCAGAGAAAGGTTTAATTGTGCACAAATTGCTCGGTTTGTCCAAGATGCATTGACCCAACTTATCGCCTTTTTGAACAATCGGACATGGTCTGGCGATGTTAAAAAGCCGATAAGTTGGGTCCAAGTTAGCTTGAGTAACTCCAGCTGACATGCTTCATATTCATTCACATGTAATGAATATGGAGCATGTCAGCTAGAGTTACTCAAGCTAGGTCCAAACAAGTATGGTCCAAGTTACTCGGACTAGGTTTTATTGCAAGTCATGCAAGCAGGTACGGTTACCCCACCTTATCCAACTCATTAAGCACACTCCTGTCCGCTTCCACTCTTTCTTTCACAGCGGAAAACTCGCCATCATATGCCAACTTACAAATGTCTAAATCAGACATTTTTTTAGTAATAATCATTTGCTGAGAAACAACTAAATAGCGCTTGGAATAATGACCAAAATAATACGGACCAACGTTAACGTTCACGCGTACGGTAAAGATCTCTAGCGCCCTCATTAGCTAGCTGGAGAGGAATGATTTATTTATTTTTCCATTAAAAAATAAAATTAAAAAATGAACGTTTACCCTGAAGTACCCCCTCAACGGTTACAAACAGTAAGAGACGTAGCCTTCCCATCATGCATCTGGATTTTCATTTTGCTGTCCAAAAAGTTCGCTCGTTCCCCAACCCCCGGCAATTATCAGGGCCGTGGGGACGAGCGAATCAAAAAAAATGAAAAGCCCGAAGCGCTAGTGAGGCTAAGATTTTGACTCTTTTTCTTTAAAAAAAGGGGGAAAAGTAAAAACGGTACGTTTTGTTTGTCAAGTTACAGCTGAAAAAAGAAAAATCCCTTGTAGGCTACTTCTACTTCTACATCTACATAACTGACCAATAGAGAGAGCACCCCTCTGTACATTTCTTTTTTAAGTTCATCTGAAAAAATACAAAAAAGGTTGGGTTGTAATTTACCGGTTTTTTTTTTTAAACATTAAAGAAAATGAAAATGTTTTTCTTTTCTCTTTGTAATAAATTAAATATCAAGAAGATAAATATCGTTGTATTTTTTTTATTTCAAATACCTTTCGATTTTTTTTTCAAATTGCATTGAACAAAAAAATCTGTTCGTTTTCCTTTTCAGATTTATATCAAGAAAAACAAAAATAGTTCCAGTTTTTGTTCACATTTTTTAATTGACATACTTAAAATAAAAGACGCTGTTATTTTCCTTTTCTTTTCATATTAGAAAAGAAAACCGAATTCGGGGAGATATTTTTGATATCCGAGAAGGATAAACAAGATTTTATTTTTCCTTACATAATTTATTGTATGGTTTCTGAAATTCTGATTGGTCCGTTTCCTCTGTGGAGGACCCGGTGCCGCATGCGCAGTCGTTTTTTGACCTCGACCTCATCCAGGATCGCGACTCGAAATTTACTGCGACGAAGCTTTGCTGACAAGGAATCTCGCAAAATCCTTCCACTTTTGGAGTCTTTTCCTCGGCTGAAGACGACGCTGTGTTTATACGAGTTCGCAATTGTGGAAAAGCTGACCTGTTCCGTTGAGCAGCAGTACATTTCTCGACTGCCTGCTCGAACGGTAGGACTTAGGTAGGTAACGTACGTTCGTAAGGCTGATGAAAATAATTGCAGTTGTCCAGTTTCCGGACGACCGCTAAATTTATACCCTTTTAGTTTTACGGTAATCCTTACTTTTAGGACACCTCTTTTTTTACAAGTTATGTTCAAAACTGACTTTTGCAGATGACTGTCCAGTACCAAAGTGACTTTTGCAGGCTTTTTCTTCATATAAACTCATGTTAGTTGTAATTTTGAAAGCACTTTCAAAGAAAATGTGACTTTCCTAGCTGGAGTTACCCAGCCCTTAGACCCGTGAACGTGGCTTGTAAACTACGCCACGTTGTTGTGTCATTTTGAACCTGGCGAAATTGCCCCTCTGACTCCCTGCGTAACACACACTGGATGTTATTTTGCCCATGTAATAAGTACTCACATATGAAGCTGTCTTGAAATCCGTTTGCACGTCAAAACTTGCATTTGACGAAGTTTGAGGAAAATTCTGGCCCCGATTTTCCGGTTTATGAAGTCCTGCTAGCTTCCATTTTCTCCCAAGTGACGCATGCGCATTGCGTTTTATTGTACCGTCCTTCGTATAATTCTACGGCTGTTTACTGTCACAGCTAAAAGAGACATCGTTTTAGACAAGTTTCAAGTCCTTTCCTCTCTCACCGCACCGCACGCTGGCGCACGTGCGCCCACTTGCGTGAGCGCACACGTACACGTCATGAGCCGAACAGCCAATCGGGTGCGGGGTTGTTTTTTTCGGGATTGCGACATGAAACAGCCGTCAATCTGTCCAAGCGACTCGTCCGGGGACATTTGTTAGGGTCACTTGTCGTGTAAAAATGAAATTTCTGTACATGTTCGTAAGGGTCTTTACTGATGGGCAAATTTCGTCGAAATTACACAGCTTAAACAATCGGACGGGCAAATTTAGATTTCTAGGTGAGTACTCAACACCCATACGGAATTATGTAGCCGGATCGATTTTCGCTAGGTTCAAAATGACACAACAACGTGGCGTTGTATACAACGCCACGTTCACGGGTCTACCCAGCCCTGAGTTTTATCATTGGGTTGTCATCTAGGGCTGGAGCTAGTTTCTCTCGTAACCGATAGTATAGGCAAAAATTTTTGGAAAATGTTGAATTTTGCCCCTTTTACACACTAATTGCAACTGCAACTCACCCCAAACTTGCCTGGAATAACCATTACACAGGCATGACTACTCCTAGCTCTACTGAGTGGAGCGCTGAATTACGGGTACCCCTCCATACTAGCGCTCCACCGTTTCGTGATACTTTGAGGGCACCATCACATAGCATAGTCACAAACCCACGCGAGGACAAAAAGACCCCCAAAAAACCGGTAAAGAGATTACAAATGAGAGAGACAGTTATCCTGGATTGATCTATACATTCTTGACATCCCATGAGACCCCTTATATTGTTCCCAAACAGCGAACATTTTGGAAAAAACAGGAAAATAGTCTGAAAACTTACAGTTCAATGTGTTTGCATGGAGGTTCGGTTCTTGAATTAGCTTGTCGCGGAGGGCGTCCTGACGTGACGTCACCGTCATTGCTCGGTCGATCGCGAAGAAAAACAAGTCGCGCTTTATCAACGACTGTTTCGTGTAATGATACACGCTCTCGATCACGCAGATCGTTTTTGGTTTTGAACGTGTCAGAAAAACACGCTGGCAGAGACTGCAGTGAATGTGGCTATCGATTTGAATTGCCATTTTCAGAATTGCAATTTCAGAAGAAGAAAAAATAATACTGGGATTCTCATTTGTCAGTATATTAGTAGTTCTTTCTTTGACACGAATTTCATGTGGGTTTCTGTCGTCATTAATTGTTTAGAACGTGTCGTTTCAGCCGTCTCCACCTTGGGTGTGTTCAAAGCCCATACTGTCGTACGGCGCGGATCGGAGCACGTATCATTACACGAAACAGTCGTTGATAAAGCGCGACTTGTTTTTCTTCGCGATCGACCGAGCAACGACGGTGACGTCACGTCAGGACGCCCTCCGCGACAAGCTAATTCAAGAACCGAACCTCCATGCAAACACATTGAACTGTAAGTTTTCAGACTATTTTCCTGTTTTTTTCCAAAATGTTCGCTGTTTGGGAACAATATAAGGGGTCTCATGGGATGTCAAGAATGTATAGATCAATCCAGGATAACTGTCTCTCTCATTTGTAATCTCTTTACCGGTTTTTTGGGGTCTTTTTGTCCTCGCGTGGGTTTGTGACTATGCTATGTGATGGTGCCCTCAAAGTATCACGAAACGGTGGAGCGCTAGTATGGAGGGGTACCCGTAATTCAGCGCTCCACTCAGTAGAGCTAGACTACTCCTAGAACTATGAGGCTCCGCGTGAGCGGAGCCTCATAGAGTCAGAAGCCCGCAAAATTGCTGTCAACACGAAACACTAATTAAGTACAAAAACGTCCATTCCAAATAAGCCATTTCATACAGAACCGCTGCACAGTTTGCCCCTAAAATACCTCATGACATACTCACGTTATGTGCACCCAACAAACATCGGTGGATTCTGTCTGTTTTCGGCAAAAATGATGAAAAATATGCCCTTTCCGCACTGAGCCAACCTAACACTTGAAACGAGCACGCGCGCTGGTATCGCAGTCATTTTCGGGTTCGATCGCTCGGAGCACACTGTGGGGGGTATGGTGTAGGAGCAGATTGATAGTATGCGCATGCGTACAAGTGCAAGTACGTACCCCCCGCGGCGCGCTCCGAGCGATCGAACCCGAAAATGACTGCGATATCAGCGCGCGTGCTCGTTTCAAGTGTTAGGTTGGCTCAGTGCGGAAAGGGCATATTTTTCATCATTTTGGCCTAAAAACAGACAGAATCCACCGATGTTTGTTGGGTGCACATAACGTGAGTATGTCATGAGGTATTGTACGGAGTTTAGGGGCAAACTGTGCAGCGGTTCTGTGGGAAATGGCTTATTTGGAATGGACGTTTTTGTACTTAATTAGTGTTTTGTGTTGACAGCAATTTTGCGGGCTTCTGACTCTATGAGGCTCCGCTCACGCGGAGCCTCATAGTTCTAGGAGTAAGGCATGACAGGTCCTTGAAGTAAAAAAACGATCCACGATGAAGATTCAGCCTACAATTGCAGTGAAAAAAGGAGGAATAACCGCTAACTTGACAACCTTGCAGGCATGGCCAGGACTAGCTCTACTGAGTGGAGCGCTGAATTACGGGTACCCCTCCATACTAGCGCTCCACCGATTCACCATACTTTGGTAGCACCATCACAGTAGCATAGTCACAAACCCACGCGAGGACAAAAAGACCCAAAAAAAACAGTAAAGAGATTACAAATGAGAGAGACAGTCGTTGATAAAGCGCGACTTGTTTTTCTTCGCGATCGATCGAGCAACGACGGTGACGTCACGTCAGACGCCCTCAGCGACAAGCTAATTCAAGAACTGAACCTCCATGCAAACACATTGAACTGTAAGTTTTCAGACTATTTTCCTGTTTTTTCCAAAATGTTCGCTGTTTGGGAACAATATAAGGGGTCTTATGGGATGTCAAGAATGTATAGATCAATCCAGGATAACTGTCTCTCTCATTTGTAATCTCTTTACCGTTTTTTTGGGGTCTTTTTGTCCTCGCGTGGGTTTGTGACTATGCTACTGTGATGGTGCTACCAAAGTATGGTGAATTGGTGGAGCGCTAGTATGGAGGGGTACCCGTAATTCAGCGCTCCACTCAGTAGAGCTAGGCCAGGACAGCAATTGGTTTGTGCACAAACAAATTGTGTACAATGAATGGCGGTCGGTTACCGGTACCAGGCTGTCAACTAGTCGTTTTTGCCGGCTGGCTGTTGGCTGTTGGCGCATGACGTCACGCGGAAGCGTAACACCCGATGACTGTTTCATGTACTCATATGAAGTTTACCACTCGCATCACAGCTGCGGTACTGGAACCGCAACCGATAGTGCATGAAACAGTCATCGGGTGTTACACTTCCGCGTGACGTCATGCGCCAACAGCCAACAGCCAGCCGGCAAAAACGACTAGTTGACAGCCTGGTACTGGTAACTGACCGCCATTCATTGTACACAATTTTTTTTTTGTGCACAAACCAATTGCTGTCCTGGCCATGCCTGCAAGGTTGTCAGGTTAGCGGTTATTCCTCCTTTTTTCACTGCAATTGTAGGCTGAATCTTCATCGTGGATCGTTTTTTACTTCAAGGACCTGTGTAATGGTTATTCCAGGCAAGTTTGGGGTGAGTTGCAGTTGCAATTAGTGTGTAAGGGGGACAAAATTCAACATTTTCCAAAAATTTTTGCCTATACTATCGGTTACGAGAGAAACTAGCTCCAGCCCTAGATGACAACCCAATGATAAAACTCAGGGCTGGGTAACTCCAGCTATGACTTTCCTACCTTTTTTCGCAGTCAGACGTGCATGTTGTAGTTCTCACAACACAGTGAAAGCCCTACATAATGAAAGCCCGATGCAGATTGGCTGCTAAAAATAATAAATAAGATGTTTATTTTTTATCAGCCAATCAGCATCGAGCTTTCATCGCATCGAGCTTTCATGTTTACCATCTTGGTTTTTGAGTCTGTTTTCTGGTTGCCATCGTCATCTTTTACCCCTGAATTTCCCTCACAAATCAAAGCCCTGCCCTCTTTCCACAAAATTAAAACTGCTGATATTCAAGAAGGTGTCATTGCCAATTGTTCAGATGTGCCAAGAAGTATCAGAATGTCAATTTTGAGTGTCATTTAGTCAACTGTTTTGGTGAGTCTTTCCCTTCCTATATAGGAACGGGGTCCTAAAAGTAAGGATTACCCAATTTACAAATTACAATGGGTAATCCTTACCTTTAGGACCCCGTTCCTATTAGGTTAAAAGACTCACCAAAACAGCTGACTACATGACACTGAAAAAGTGACATTCTGATATTTCTTGACACATGGGCAATTCCACACCAAAGTGGACATGACACCAAAAAATTCAAATACATGTGACTTAAACAAATTTGGCATCAAATGAAAGCTGAAAGTCTATATTTTCAAGATTTGAAGTCGGAATTTAATTTTTTATACATTTCGGTACCAAAAACTAGGATTATGTAATAATCCTGTTTTAATCCTAAAAATGTGATTAATAGTGATATGAAAGTATTCTACCAATAGACACATAAAAATATGTACTAATGCCATCAGTTTCTGTCATGAGAAAGTATTGGTCTTGAAAAACCGACTAAAACTTGTTTTTAACATTTTGCGTAATTTGTTTCGCTTCAGTGACTTCTAATATTTCAGCCTTCGAAAATGTCCTTCCGTTACCGAAAAAATACATATATTTAATTTATTTTTAAAACTTGCGGTATGAATGCATTGAAAGTTATTGTGCAAAGCAAGTTTAGGTAGGCCTTCAATATGACATTATAACTGACACTGCTGTACTTCTCGTTTTTTAATTACAATTAATTAAATCACGTCCTTCCGTTACCAAATTGGTAACGGAAGGACGGTAACGGAAGGACAAATTGTATTTTTATCAAATGTTACGACATTTGCGTTCATGTTTGAAAAATGAAAATCACTGCAAATACATGCATGTATAATGAGCATTGAAAGGACATTCATGTGACCCACCTTCACAAAAGCGGGATAAGCAGGGCAAGGTGTTTACTACAATTTGAAGGCACAGGCATGTACAACATGCACAATGTACATGTATTTATATGCTAATGTACCAGTACTTGTACATGTATGGAGTTGTTGCAGAAAATCAAATCATAAAGTTGCTGCCATCAGCATTCATGGACAATAGAGAAAGATACGAATTCTGTGAAGCCATTCCAGAAGCAAATTAAGTCAACAATGAGATGGCAGAAAGTACCGGTACTTTGGGGCACTTTCATTCAATTTACATGTGTAAGACATGTGAGGTGTAGTCTTTGACAAATTATGCCCAAGTTAACAACTTCAGTTTGGATGTTTATAAATTAATTGTTACTACTCTAAATCATTGTAATTTGATTCCAAACATTGATTTTAGAGTTCAATTAAAAGCAACACCTAACTGAAGCCATCAGTTCTACCGGTAGATGTTTTGACCTTAAATGTACATCAAGCCTGTTCGGTATGGCGATATTTCACGATATTTCGATTATATTTTCATATCGGAAATCGTATCGATCTCCTAAAAAATAATCGGCACATCGTGAAATTCGATATGCCGAAAAATATCGCGATATTCTTTTGAGATACCGCTTTTTGTAACCAAAGTCAATCCTTCACAGTTGCAAACCATCGCTAAAGCGCTCCCATGAAAAACCGCAAACGACAAATTCACCGCATTGTATTTACCGCGATAGGTCTTACCTATTCAGGGGCGGAACCAACTGACTAACGTCACGTGTATTGGATTTTGCGTCTTCCACGCTGCGCTGCACGTGGTGCAGTACAATCAACACAATTTCACCCGACGTACCAAGTGCCAAAATCGTAATCACGTGCGTGGAGTTAACCGAAGGGAAACGAAGTCTCTGACATTTCGCAAAGAAAATACGGTGCCTGTTTTGTTTTGACGGAAATGTGAATTTGTATAGACAAAACACCACAAATACATGTGCTTGAATTGTAGATTACGACATTGAGAAGTGAATGTTTCGTTTCAGCACCGGCTCGAGAAGACCACGCCGATCCCGCAAATTTTTTTTCCAGCACCAAACGACATCCGCATACGCACGTTAAGCGCCCTCTACGATACTTTTATGATACGTGGGCACTATATATTGATTAGTTTTCCATTTTGAAGCGAGCAATGTGACAGCTCAGTCGATAATTCATTGTGTTTTGTACCGCGAGGTTGCGGGTTCGAATCACGGTGTTGCACATGATTTTTTTATTATTATTTTCTAACCTGAGGCTTGGGAGGATTTTATTAAAAAGGGAAATAAAGCCCGAATTTCATATATTTATATTTTTGATTTTCTTTCCATGTTTTTAGAAAAGTATAAAGTCCAAAACGTCATAGCGTATTGCGGATGTCGTACGCGTTTGGGAGCCGGAGAGAAAAAAAAATCGCCACAGGCTAGGCCGACTCCGCGCATGGAGCTCCGCGCAGGCGAACTAGAATCAAATTTTCCTGCACGTATTTTTCCTGACTCGGAACGAGCTTCTCTTCCGTGGTTGTGCCTGGGCACTTACACTTGCTTAGTGCCAAAGCTGTCCCAAACTTATGAAATCTGTTCATATTTTCAGCAACAAAAAACGTCGAAAACCAACTGTTCAGTCGCGGCTTTTATTTCGTTCACAGAACAAAAAATGCGTCACAAGAAATTGGACTGATCCATTCATTTTTTGTAAAGGGGTGTTTCACCCTCATTTTTTGAGTTAACATCGTTTTTCGAACAAAATCTTTAGAAAAAAAAATATTTTGTTAGTTTGTAACGATGAAGAACTTTTTCTGAACCAGGAAATATTTCGGACTCCATTAAAAAAAATATTATTTGTAATTCTGAAAAGATGGAAATACTGGTAAATTGTTTTCAGTGAAGCACACCCTTGCCGCAATGGTGTGGGCTGTACTATGCGTGCGCGCACGTGTAGATCATGTCAATGCGGCGTGCAATTGCGTGCTTGTGCTTCGTTCTTTCCTCGATATGGATTTCTAATAAATTGCACATTTTTATCCAACATTTCAAGGTAATTTTGTTTTCGATGTTTGAATGTGGAATTTGTTTTCTACCTAAATTGGCAAAGAAAATGAGACTCTAGTCAAATAAACTTGACGATTTTGTTCAGGACATATTGGGTCTTTTTCGCGGCAGTGGACATGGTGGATCGTGACTTCGGTCGTGTTTTTTTTATTTTTTTATTTTTTTTTATTCCATTGTTCCATGAATGGAAAAATGACGTCATCACGATAATATCGCGATATCCGATATTTTTTTCACGATATGCCGATTTAAAAATAAATGGATATCGAACAGGCTTAATGTACATGTAGGCTGGTCGCCCCCCCCCCCCACCCTTTAGGTAAACCTTTGAACCTACCAGTATTATTATTAAAAGTTGTTGGTGAACATGTAACCAATATACTCAAGAGTTCAAATACTGTGTATTTAAACTTTTAAGGATTGAGGTGATGGGTTTGAAGTCTATTTCTGTAGTAGTCCTGTGTTCGTGAATTATGTGTTTTGGGTTGTTTTCGTTTTTCTTTTGTTATCATTAATTAGCAGGCTTCTATCTTTATCTCAATAGTTTCTTGGGTATAATTATTTATGCCAGGTCTGCATATTGTTGATTTCACATTCAGTTACACATTTAAGCAATTTGTTTCACTTGTATAATTAGTGTAAATTCACATTTTGTTCATGCTATAATTGAGTAAACCTTTTGTCCTTCCGTTACCGTCCTTCCGTTACCAAATTATAATCTGCTTAAAATGTTGTAATTATATAACCGAAACACTTAAAGTCAAATGAAAGGCGGTATAGTATAGATCAAGCTTCAGGGATTCCATTTCCTACCTATAAAATATAATTGCCCCATAAAATTCACAGAGTTTTGGCAAAACGCGAGTAAGTTGGAAAACCCTTGTCCGTTTTACCGTCCTTCCGTTACCGACCTCATTAATATTCATAATTCATAAACGGGAGGCATTCATGCCCCTCAAAAGTGTGGAAAATGAAAGAAGCATTATAGCAATACAATTGTGACATTTGTTTGCTGTAACTATGAGCAGTGTCTGTGATACACACATTTGAAATTTTGTTTAATGAGTGAAAACGTCCTTCCGTTACCGTGGAATTGCCCCCATTTGAACAGTCATGACAGTTGGCAATGACACCTTCTTGAATTACCGCAGCGGCAGGTTTTAGTTTGTGGGAAGAGGGCAGGACTTTGATTTATGAGGGGTAAAAGAGGATGATGACAAACGGAAAATAGACTAAAAAAGCAAGATGGCGAACTGCCAAAAAAAGTAGGAAAGTCACATTTTCTTTGAAAATGCTTTGGAGCACTAGGGTAAGCACGGGTGTATTTGACCGGGGGGAGAATTTGACTGCTGTTACTAACCGCTCAATATAATACGTACGACGTATCCTGTTGTCATAATAAACTTTACACATGATGTTCAGTTCCTGCCCTTGATTGTCCAGTGTTCAGAAGTCTGAACAGCTCCGTGAAATCTTTGTAATTCAGTCCAAAATTGAACTCGTGTAAGCCGTTGCGCGGTGCGGCGGCCATTATTGGGTCACGTGAGAACACGGGTATCATTGGTGGCGCTCTTTGAGACTTTACAGGGGTTATGACATCAAATCAAGCCAACCTGCCAATCATTATTGGTTAGGTCATCAGGTCGATGCATGATTGGCTGACAATATTTATTAGGCAGGGCTGATATAGGTAGGGGTGATCAAATTATGACCAACAGGGTGCTGCTCTGGCTGTTTTCGACCACCACGCATATTGTATTGGCTTGGCACGTTGGGGCGTGCGCGCGCAGTGAATTGGATCAGGCCTTGAGATTCACTTTGAGATTTTAAGGGTTGATTTGTGTAATTTATGGGTTTAATTTTTATTTTCCCTGGAAGTATTTATTTTTATGATGTAATTTGTTGTAAAGAAATGTAAAAGTGGTGGGGAAAAAAAAATTCTGTTAAAAACAAAACAATTAACACGCCGTAGGCATTGGCCCGGTCGAAAACAGATACATGCTGGTCAAATTCTCCAACACAGTGACCGCTCGTTCAAAAGGTCAAAGGTCATACATCGTGACCATCAACGCTGACCAGGTAAGTTCTGCAATAAAGATAAAAGAGTGCTTATGTTATCCATTTGGAGTTTGAGTTTCTTCCCCTTATTTTAAAATAAAATGGACCAAGTTTCCCTTATCCGGTCGAATACTCCCCCTTTTATCCTACCCCCAGACTATGCCCAGTACTTATTGACATAGTCACGTTCTGTTGAATCAAGTGCAAAAAAATGATGAAAACGGCCCCCTTTCCGTAGCTACACATGATACAGCTTGAGTTTTAACGTTTTAACCATGTTGAATTTGTGATCTTTCAACACCTTTTCAGTTCACTCAAAATAGAGAAATCTAAAATGCAGTGTTTTTTAATTCATTTAAAACTGTGCTACAAACTTGCTTCATTTTTGTGTGTCTTTGAACAGTGTAAAAACCAACGATTGTGGCACATTTAAAAAAGAATGCAGCCATCTTGAAATAAAAAGCCCCGCCTCGTACCTTTTGGACGCTACACAAATCAGTCCCGCGCGGGACAGGTGGTCAGTAGAAAGCTCCAATGATGACATGTTCGCTTTCGTCTGATGCATTAATAAAGACAACTGACACCATAGCAGTTCACATTTGTCAACACTAAAGTCTTTTCTCTCAGTTGAGGGTATTGTGTCCTTGACTGGTTTTATCCATCAGGTATTCCTCAAGTAACCTTGGCACTGAGCAGTTACCCTGCTAAATGCAACGATCTGCAACAGTGGATGCTAAATGCAACGATCTGCAACAGTGGAATTCCACCAATCAAATGACAATGTCATACATACACCGGTAGCTCTGTCTGTCCTCTGAACTGCACGATCACAAATTACACATGACCATTTAGGTTTTCTACTTAATAAAAAGTGTATTACTGACTTGCAAACTGAAGTGGTTCCGGAAGTAACAAGAAATGAATCTGAATCTTTACAAATAGTGTTTGGTTTTTAATTCTGTCACATTTTTGTTTCTTTTTTGTTTTTACAAAAAAATGTACAGGAATGCAAGAAGCTCTTTCATTTCTGCATCGAATTAAAGGTAAGTATTAGAGTATTTGCTCGAATTTGCGCTGAATGCCGCGTCAAATTTTTGAAACGCTTGTTTGGAATAACTACTGCCCAGATCTACCATCTTGTTAACCCTAACCAACCCCAACCCTTCAAAATATTAATGGGCAATTCTGCAGTTACTCGCATTACACTTGTTTGCGTCCCTTCATATTCCAAGTGCTGTGGTTTTAGCAGTAGTTGGACTAGGTGTCTGCTTTGTTGCATAAATATACCCTATATTCAAGGCTTCACCCTGATGGTAACAATAAAAACCTGTACCATTACGAGATCATGGCACTCTTGGGAAAAAACGGTTACTTGCATTACACAAAAAGGGCATGCTAAAAATTGGCTTTGTTTTGATTCCCCTTTCTCCTGAAACTGAAAGTGTGATGACCGAATTAATACATTTACAGGACATCTACCATACTACTTTACTAAAATGGCCAATATACATGTAAATGAAGACCCAAATCAGGCATAAGCAATACAGAGAAGTTTGCTTACTCGCATTACAGTTTGTCCGACCAATTGGCTGAGGTCGAAATGAAAAATTTACCACCATAATTTTGATCAGATTGTAACTGCATGGACTTGAACAACCCTAAGGCCAAAAAAAAAAGTCTCCAGTTTCTGGTTTGCGCGCGCGTCGCCGTAGCCATGCGCGTCGGCAAAATGAAAAAGTTTTTTTTCCAATGAAAGATGATGTCTCAAAACCGCCAAACTCACTGGTTTGACTGGAATCCTGCTACTGCACAATTTTAACGTGTTTTTAGATGGGGTTATGATCGAGAATAAGCTTTATGTGGCCTCTCTGGACTCCCGTATATTTGCACTAAGTTTAGTCGGGCACCATTTGCAGTCATCAGCCGACATTTGAAGCAAAAAAGTCGGGTAAAAAAAAAAAAGCCGCGTCGCCGCACCACTTTTTGGACAAGCTCCATACCAGAAACCGGAAACTTATTTTTTGGGGCCTAAACTAAACTTATGGACTGAAACCCAAATAAAGCCAACATACAAATAAAGGAATAAAAGATAACCAAAGAAGAATGTTGTTGTTGAACGTTGTTGCTGATCAGCTGGCAGCAGCCTTGTACCCATGGTCTACCGGTACTATCATTCGTTCAACATCAACCTCGTACTGGATCTATCACCCTGGTGGCCGGGTATACGAAGTCGAGCTAGCTGCCCACAAAAAATTGAGACGATGCGGCAATAGAGGGTGCTGTACCGCAGAAAATTTGAAGGAAAAAAAAGGTTGACTTGCATGATCAAAATCGACGCGCGCTGACCAGAGACCGAACATTAATTTTGTTTGGCCTTATCAATATTGACTGATAATATTTCCTCATCAACTCTTAAACTTGCTCTTACTGTTTGTACACTATGTACATTGATTGCACTCAATGTGATTACATACATGTGCTAATTATGAGCAACTTTTGCAGTAGGCCCTATGGACTCCAAATCTACAGATTAATACTATTCTATTGAGATTTTCTAGGGGCTTACATTATTTCTTCTTTTCAAAAACAGTCAATCATTAATAAAAAAAGTCATAATTTTTTATTCATTATCATCATGGAAAGTGATATGGTTTGTGGTTACTCACATTACATTGGTTACTCGCATTACCAGTTACTCGCAATTTTTGACACCTGATAATAACATCATGCTTGGTATCTTTTTCATTTCCTTTATCAATTCAATGTTTGTTACTAAGGAAAAAAGGAAAATATGAAATGGCAAAGACATAATCCATTTTATTTAGCTGCAATATGAAATACTTGATCTTTTGGTTACTCGCACTACATAGAGTACTCAAAGTGCTGCAAAATTATTGCATCCACACTGCTATACAAGGAGCCATGGTCCAAAATTTGTCATTGTTTTGAAAACATTTGAAATCAAAGTATCATAGTGCAATATAATTGTGAGAAGGTTGCTGTTGTGTGAAAAGAACTAACCATTTAAAATTTGAATATTGAAAAGTTTCTTTTTCCAACCAAATAACACCTTTAGTAAACAGCATTTTCTTGAGAGAAAGTGATGAAGTATTGGCTAAAAAAACAAATCCTGCTGGTCCCTACATTTGTTAGCAACAACTTAAAAATAAATTTATATAACAAATTCTGGATTGAATATGCATTTTGGAATTTCCCATAGAATTTTTTTTTTAATAAATAAAATGTACAAAATTCATTAAGACAAAAAAAAAATCTTGTTGAAGAGCAATGAAGAACACAGACAAAACGTTATTAATTTAGCTAGTTTTGCAATTAGACAATCCAAATTTGCAAAATGCTGTTTAAATATAAATATTATATGATCAATAATAGTTGATACTGAATGTGTACAAATTGCAAAGACTTACAAGTTACATGTACACACGTGTAGTACATGTCTCGCCTTTACTTTTTTTTTTGCCCATTTTATTTGCTAGAGGATACATGTGTCTCGTTAATTTGATCTTTGGACTCGAGTAGAGTGTGTGTGTGTGTGTTTGCCACAAACAACGTCTAGTCCTTTGGCTGTTAGATCCATTTATTTGTTATTAATTTAGGTTTTTACACATGAATCTTGTGGGTTCTTGAAGACAATGTAATTGAACCCAAATCTCACTTGTAATTTGCTTCACACGAGGACGACGTTTTGAAATGAAGAAACGACGTGTAATACTCTCCAGTAACTTAATGTACACTTTTATCCGATTACTTCCAAGCATGCTAGAGAGCCACAGGTGTTGTTCCTTTGTTTTCAAAGAAAGGGGAACTTCTGTGCCCTCTCCCCTTTACAAAGTATATTAACACTTCATTTGTAGCTGCAACGTTTCAAGGAGTTATCAAATTATAACAGTTGTAACCAATAACATGCTGAACTCCTTAAACAAATCTCAAAGGATTGGATATTGTGCAAATGGTTCTTCGTTGCTAAATCTCATAACCGGTCGGCTATCTGTTCTTAATTGGTTCAAACGCCCTCGCAATCACCTGAGGCCAATTCAGAATGTGCACGATCGGGGGATAGTGTGTGCCGTCATTGCTAATTGGGGATCAAACCTTACTTGGGATGAGAATTCAAATATTAAGTAATTGGATCCTTGCCAATTGAGCAAGGGCCAATGTGCCTTTGCCGAGGCAGTGATGCATAATTTTGCCTGTCTAGACATGGCAGTGTACATTGTACTTGGATATGTGCGTGTACTTGCTGCTCATGCATCACACTGTTTTCTCATAGATGGTAAAGTGCAGTATCACATGAATGCGTGTTATCGCTGCGCAGTGAACAACAGGTTGATATCGGCGATAAACATTTAATGTATGACCTGTTGATGTTAATAATTGAAATACATGTATCGGCCGGTTTATTTGGGAGATTGCACACAGCATGAAGATGTATGCTTGAATTTGAAATGCACATAATGCAGGATGTATCCGCTGGACCTATCGTGAAAATGTTCATATTTAATTCTTTAGGCCAACATGGCCAAGGGAAAAAAATCCTAAAAGTTATCCAGGAAGATGTACGTGTACAATGTACGGTATGTAGGTAGGAAAATGATTTTAATTTGTAACATTTTGATGTTTACCTGTTGGTCTTTTGTTTACTTTGTTTGCTTTTAACCTGTTTAATTATTTAACCCTCCTGCTTTCTGAACAGTCACAGACAGTCTAAAATCAGTCCTCTTTTCCTGCCATGCCTTTTACACAGGCTAGTCACCAACAGTCAGATTTCAAGCAAGCACTGTGACTAGTCAAAGTCAGTCAACAGACAAAGGCAGGCAAGTGGTTGGCACAGCTGGCTTTGCAGTCACCTACACTCAACTAACCCCCTAATAGTTCCCCAGGACTACCCTGCTAAATTCAAATACAGAGTCCGATGCTTACTCATATGAGTTTCCTGCTCAATCCAACACAGTCCCAGTTGTTGTTGGGTACCTGAACATGTACAATGACTGGCATGCTCAATCCCACAGAATCCAACTGTCCCTTTATTTTTCTGTTTGCTGGTGGATCCAACAGAGTCCAATTTGGCGTTATTTACCAGTGCCCAACATAATGTGCAGGCCTCGCAAAAATTGTTAAAATGTAGTTGCCCTACAGGCAGGGGTGCTTTAAATCTGGTTGCCCGAATTTCATTTTCAGTTGCCCAATAAAAAACTTTTCATGTTGCCCTAAACTGAAGGCCAAGTCCTGATAATGTACATGGTTGCTTTACCTGAAGTGGCTCAGGGCTTGCAAAACTGGCTGTCTAATGTAAATATTTTGTACTCGGCTGCTGCGCTATCGCCATTTTGCAAGCGTGCGTGGCCGGCAGCGGCCGACCATGGCTGCGTGCGTGTGTACGGTACCTGCGCTCTTCTCTGCGCTGGTACATGGTGTACAGTGGTCCGGTCATAATATTATTGGAAACACACGTACACACAGTTCGCTGCCTACGTACGCGAAACATTACTGCATGATGTAGCCGGACCGTACGTACAGATTGAGGTTGACCGCTGTTTAGTTTTAGCTGATGCGTAGATTTACCAACATCAAATGGCGATAGCACAACAGCCGAGTCAAAATGTCGATATTTATCATGATTATTGTTTGAAGCTGTGCACATACCGGTATGTATGGGATTCTGGAACTTTCGAAAATCCCATGGACTAAAATAAAGTGTAAAATGTGTGAGTATTGGTGAAAAAAGTGGTTGCCCGTCGGGCAGGCAGCCTGGAACTTTTGGTTTTCCGACCAAATATTTTGGTTGTGCCAGGACATCGGGCAGCCGATTTCGCGAGCCCTGATGTGACTCTGAATCCAACAGATTTCAACAGGAATACAGGCAAGGGGTTTACTGCTCGATGCAACAGCACCCAACGGGTATGTAAAATATTTGGATCCGGTTGGATTGAGCAGGGTTAGGGTTAAGAAATCAAATGGTCTGGATTCCTCATCCTGATTCCGTTCATGGCCAAATTACAAAAAATATTTTGCTGAATGGAATTGCTTTTCAAGCAGATTACCACACAAAAAAAATCCAAAAACAAAAAAAATGTCCCCAAACACTAACTGTGAAAAGGATGTTCACATTTTCATTCCTGGCTGGGGATATTCATACCAAATTGCTAAATCATGAAAAAAAAATGCATACATCTCTTGTACTGTTCGTGTCAACGTTCACAACGTCTGTACGTGTGTACAAATGGACATGTTGGTGTAGTTAATATAAATTGTTTAGCGAAAGTGAAACACACATCTGTTTTGTCTCTTTTGTTCTAAAGGGGAGGACGGGGGCGTGTACATGTATTTTTTTGCATCTTTTGTACAAATGGGAAGACTGGATCCTGTTATCTCGGGAGAAAAAGGGAAAATTGATAATATTAACCTCCATGACCTTACCCAGTCAGTCAGCAGTTTTATCTTTCTTAGATTGCTATTTTGAACTGCACATGATCAGCATACAAATGTACATGTACATGTATAATTTTACATATACATCATGCTACATCAGCCTTTCTCAAACATGATTACATGTACATACACACTGTTTAACGTTCTTCAGTTTGGTGTGTATCAACTGCATTTCTAAGAGTTCTTGTTATTGCGTGGTGGTCAGCTTGTGAAATGTTTAGTTGTTGGTAAGTTCCTTGAAACGATCGTTTATTTATTTTTCAGAAGAGCTCATTGCTCGGTAGGATACAGTGCATACATGCAACAACTTCCGCACATTGTAGGGACCACTTTTCCTTGATTCGCATTGCGAAGTGGGAGTCAATTTTAACAAATATCGCAGATTTAATCTATTATGTTTTCAGTACATGTACTGCATAAGGTTGATATGATGGTTTGTAAAACAAAGGCACAGACATGTAGGATCATTTACTTTTAATGCATTTGGTTCGTTTCCAATAAAAACACCATTTCAAATCCAAAGAAGAATGTTCAAAACCTAGCCTGTTGACGTCTCATCCCAGTGGATATATTACACTTTTCAAGAAGACAGTGAAAAACCACACACGACTTTTTGATCGCGAAATACGATTTGGTCTATATTTATAAAGTCTATATTTCAAAAAATCAGTCAGTTGGCTGATCGTTGGAAATCGCTTACATTTTACAATTTCTTAAAAGACCCTGTCACACTGTCTGCGATCTTATACATGCGCTCTCACTGCGTCCTTGAAAAATAGCTGGGGCACAAAAACAACTACATGTACTAGATCGCAGCGACAACTACATAGGTTGCCAGATGGGCGCCAGAGGGTCTTAATGGTCTCCGATGAGCGCCAAGGTCTTTGAACATGCTCAAAACAATCGCAACACCTCTGCGCTCTGGCCAGGGCGCCGTAATGACGCAACTCGGGCGCTGTGCGAGCGTGAATCGTGCGACATTGAAGTGGCATTGAGGCAGCCTAGGCGCAAGACAGTCGATGTAGTCTCCATGAGAAAGTAACTCGACTGCGATGAACTTGTAGAATAATTTTGAAACTGGACTGTGTATTGACCGTTTTGTCTTGGTATTTATACAGCGCAAGTGACGTCACATGAGCGTATTTTGGTCGAATAGAGAGCGCGACGCGAGCTACTAGGACGTATCAACAGCGAGCAGAGCGTAGTGTGAGCACAGTGACAGCGCAGCGGCAGCGACTAGATCGAGTAATTGAGCTTGACAGGGGCGCATAGAGAGCGAGTTGAGCGCATCGTAAGCGTGGGAAGAGCACAGTATGAGCGTAGCTTGAGCTTCTTTGAGACAGAAAGTTGTCATTTTCTTGCGTCCTCGCTGCGATTGTTAAATTTATGAAATATTTTTGGTCGCCGTAAGGGCTCCTTTGAGATCGCATATAATGTGACAGGTCCTTTAAGTGACAGCAAGCCAGACGGAAAATTTCACAGGGTGTTTAGTGCCAGCACGATCGTTGATCCAAGTAAGCTTTTGGATAATAATTTGGTACTACATAGGTTACTTTTAGAATAAATGCGAATGATCCTTCATGTACCGGTATGCCTTGAAATAATCTCTCTGAATCCACAGAAACGCATGAAAATTTATGGCCTATGGTTCACTGCACCACAGTCCATCAGAATGTTTGACTACAGATACGTGTATATCAAAAGTTGGAGTTCCTTTTTTTCTCAAAGGGCTCCGTAAAATGAGTAGTTGATATTACCTGACTTCTTGCGTTGACCTTGCCCAGGAAATGGGTTCATTACAGACATGACACAAGAAACGCTGACAATTTTGATGGTATTTCCTAAATAGATTGGCAAAGGTTAAATATGGCACGATAGGGTGGCAGATACCGGACTCACGATTAACATTTAAACGAAAGGGAAACTTGAAGGTTAGTGAGAGTCTTAAAATATCCAAGAAGAAGTGTGTGTAAATATAAAGGGCACATATCCACAGGTGGTTCTGTGTCCTGTGTGCATACATGTACATGTACACGCATAGATTATTATGCACATTCTTTTTATATTTAAATATTTTTAAGTTCTAACTTTTGGCTTCAAATACTTTTTATATTAGTATTTTTATTTATATTTATTTACTCTGTACACAACTTGATGAGGAGTGGCAGGTCTTTGGCCACAGTGATTGTTATCGCTTTTGCCTCTCCTATGCCCATCTTGTATGTGATGAAAAAGAATTGGCATGAATAAATAATAATAATAATAATAACATTTGGCTATACAAAGAAGCAGGCGGTACATGTACATACATGTATTTATTTGCAGGTTTTCAGTTGCATGTATTGGTATTTTTCCCACTATGAATTCTCACAAGTTGTGCCTCTCATTGTAAAAGCGGCAAATTCATCCCGTGTCTCTAAAAAGCCAGTTCGGTATCTCGATGAAGTAGCCCAGGTCAGAGGTCATTCAGGATAAAAACGTGATGTAATGCGATGTTACGCGAACGCCCAGCCTGCTCGTAATTAAAATGCGTGCGTCGTGCGCCCGTCTCCCTGCGCGTTCATGCGCATTCGATGATAAATGTGTGTGATAAACTAAGATCATTCAACCACTAACTACTGCACTGCCGGTTTGTTCGTTATTTGTGTACTCATTTTTGTAAAGTTATTTTGGCAATCCCAGTTCGAGTTTTATTTTACAGTGAATTTGAAATGAAAGAAACCAGTATTAAAGAGATCGACAAATTTAAAATAAATCAAATCAACTTTGTAAGTTAGGCAACTTAAGCTTTATTTTCAAAAGAATAAAAAAAGGGTGTTGTTTTGTTTTGAGAACACTAGGTATCAATGTCACTTTTGATCACTTCCTCTGGTCGCAGTACTTGGTACATGTAACAACTAACCACAGTTTAAACTCTTTCAGTTAATAAGATGGACGCCTGTCCCTTGTAGTGTGTATACCCCTCTGGCTCTATGTGAGGTGCAACTTATCGAGCACCGGTACACACAATCAATAACTCGACAGTTCGTGCGGAAAAAACTCCCCTAAATGCCCGTGAAAGACAGGAAGAAAAATCCATGATCAGTGTGATGGAGAGTTCCGTATAATTTGTGGGTTCCTGCGAACCAGTGAGCATTGTTGCAGCCGCATGTGCTTGCTTTTCAATGAGGGACAATCCTGGTGAATTATTAAACTGGTTAATAATATCCTACCCACTTTGTGGTTGACCATGGAAGAAAAAAAGTACAGATGGCTCCAGACATTTCCATGCATAACTTAAATACTGTATGACCTATTTTTAAAGGGGCCCATGAAATATAATTTTGTTTAAAGGGCATGCAATGTAATTTTTTTAATCCTTGAAAATGCACCTTTGTGTCCCATTTAGCCCTATTTCCAGTTTTTGTTTTGCCATTTTCAAGGGTAGTTCGGTGGCTTTTTTTTGGTTTTTATGCTTATGCAAATTTCCTAATTTGTGAGTAACAGTGTGATGTCATTTCAGGCAGAAACCTCAATGTTACTGGTATTTCAGCACCAAAAGTTGCCAGAATTTTGGATATTTTGCTGGCGTGAATTTTCTATTCTTTGGTGATTCGTTGTTGTGTCAGTTCATGGCAGTAAGCCAGTGAGCAAACTTTTCGCACAAATGTTTCCAATGAGAAAATTTTGGGTTCACAATTTCAACGGAAAACTCCTAAGCTGAACAGTGTCTTCATCAAATGACATCACAGCAACAGCGCCCTCAATTGTCTGGAAAAGCATGGACAATGTTAAGTGTTGACAAAAGTGCACTATCAATCAAATTAACCAAAAAGGGA
Organism: Patiria pectinifera; assembly: GCA_029964075.1. Lineage (NCBI taxonomy): Eukaryota > Metazoa > Echinodermata > Asteroidea > Valvatida > Asterinidae > Patiria > Patiria pectinifera. The sequence goes on from CM057146.1 coordinate 18,267,518, forward strand.
TGTCAAATAGTATTCAGACCTTTGTGTGGCCAGTTTGACTTGGCAATTTTCAAGGGGTTTTTTGTTGCCTTATTTGTTGTTTTGTTGTTTATGCAAATGTAAATATAAATATTCATGAGTGAACCTTTGATGTCATTAAAGGCAGAAACTTTGGCAGCTTCAGCAGTAAAATGTCGGAAATTTTTTGTCAAGGTTGTGGTAAATTTTCAGGTTTTTTTATGAGAGTTCATTGTTGTTCTGGTATGACAAAGTCAGTAAGCAAATTGTTTTGCGCACATATTATCAGCGAGCAAATTTTTCAGGTTTACAGTTTAACCCTAACTCCCTAGGTCTTTTTGCTAGGATGTAGCCTCAATCCTGCAAAAGCCTCCAATTGGCCTCATGGCAAAATACGGTAGCATAGCCTCAATCCTGCAAATTCCTCCATTATTTCTTGAATATGATCCGTGGAGGGGTGAAACACTGCCTGAATCCTGTAAAATTCTGCGGCAGTGACTGTCAATATGTTGAGGCTTGGCCAGTGACATCCTGGAGTAGTATGGTGAATTTCAAGCATAATCCAGGCCTTTTATGTACATGTAGGCTGAGCAATAACAAAACACAAATGCATCCTACGAACTCAGTAACGCACTTTTTCCATGTAACCTCAATCCTCCAAATTCCTCCACTTTGGCGAAAAGGATTTTGAAGGATTCAGGGCGGTTAGGATTAAACAAAAACCCCTAAACTGACGAATGTGTCTTGAATGACATCACAGCAACAGCGCCCTCAGTTGTCAGGAAAAACATGCACCTAAAAAAGGTGCACTTTGCAAAATCTTTCACCAAAATCAGATAGCTCGTAGTTCTCATACATTGCAGAGGAATGCAAATTTGCACATACATGTATGCCATGTATTTCATTATTGATGTCATAGCCACTTTAAAGGTAGAGTAGATTATTTGCAGCTGTCCAAAAAGTAAATGACAAAATGATTGTTAAAGAGCTTACTTAGTTTAAAGATTTTACTTACTTAGTTTAAATTTTTGGAAATTTCCGTGAGTAGGTGGTTTGTATTTCGGCAAATCCATGAATGGGTACACGCAAGCGTTGAGAAGACACACGCGCGTGCGGTTGCTATTACTTGTCCGTTCAGTGCGTGACATCACTTAGCTGCATTCGGCTGAATGAGAAGGTGTTCCGGTTGCTGACTTGGCAACTTTTGAATTGAAATCGAGATGCTACAATATTGTTTCCTCGGAATATACATCATTTACAGAGCTAAAACTTCATCAGGTTAGTTGTTAAGGAACAGTCTTACGGTTTTGAACACTTTTGTTGCTACTTCACTACCGTTGATAGCAAGGTTTTTTTCCAGTCTTTTTTTCCATACTCTTCAGAGCCTTGGCACCATTTCCACTGGACTAATGGGCCTCTCACAGAGAATATGTATAAACCGCCATCATTTATATGGAAAGAAATCCATTAACGTCGGCACCTGTTCATAGTTTGCTCTTCAAAATTTCCACCTCGGCCAGGATCGTTTCTGTACAAGTTTATTTTTCAAACCAGTCTTTTGCCTTTTTTCTTCTTTTGTATTATTTTATGCTGTACTCTGTGCTGTATTGTCTTCGGGAATATTTTCCACCATTTTACCATGAGGATCGTTTTACGAACAAGGGCCGAGTCAATACAAAAAATTCAATATTAAAATATGCAATTTTCCATCTTAGCAGGAGGTTCGCAATCAAGGTCAATAAAGCAATAAATTGTAAATTTTAATATTGCATTTTTATAGTGCTCTTTACAATTGTTATAATAGCTCTTAAATTTTGTATGTACAACTACATACAGTGCCTACGCGAAATAAATTTAAAAGAGTTTTTTTAATGGAATTCATAACTAGTACCCGGTTCTTAAGGCCGAAATCTGGTTGACACAGTCTCCATACAGTTTTACCCCCAAAAAGTGCAAGCTGCACAATACATGTACAGTGTAAGCACTTGCCGTCTTGCATGAAATGATACAACTTGGTGATGATTGTCAGTTGAAATAAGGATATTCCCATGTTGTTGAAAGTCAGGATAGTGACCTTCATAATGCAAGTATATCCTCACTCCTACGCCCATGAGACTCATGAAACTGAGTGACACAGGGCCAGAGGCAGGGGCGATAGTCTGATCAGTGATAGTGACTGGTGTATGGAAGCCCCCTAACTTGTTAAGTTTGTAGCGCACAAAAATTCCATGTGACTATAAAAAAAGTTCATAAACAATGTCACAAATTGTTACAAACAATTTTTGTCACGTACTTAAACGGAATGTACAACATTTGCTTTTGCTACAATTTTCATAAATAAATAGATTCGGAGGATAAGTATGCAAAAATAGCAGATGTTGTTGAAATGACTTGTTTCACGTTTTGGGCTTGTGGGTGCTGGAAAAACCAAGAAAACCAATCCGACGTGTACTTGTAGTCTGGTTCCCTGACCCCACACGATGAAACTGAGCAATTTATAGACTTTAGGGAATGGGCAGAGAATCAGTTTAGCAGGCTTGTACCCCTTCACAGGTGTGTAATCAATTGCTAAGGATACGTGCAATAACTTATTATGAAAAATTAGGAGCACTTTTTGGAAAAAAAGCAGTAATCTCCAACGCTGGTCGACCGACCAGCATTGGAAAAATACCATTTTCCTTGAAAATGACAGCACACCAGGAGCCACGATTGTACAGGATGATTTAAACTGTCATTCCCTAACAATCTAGAAAGGTATTTCGAGATAATTTGATCATTTCGTTTTTGTGATGTTTGCAAATGTTGTATCTTATTAATGTATTTTATTTGCTTTTTTGGACAGTTACAATTTGGTACTTACAGTTTTATGGGTGAGTTAGGGGGTTCAATATTTTTGGGGTGCCGACCGACCGACCTACACCCAAGTGACTTGTACTAGAAGCTCTGTTGCCAGAGCGTAAAAAGTCCAATGCGAACGCCGCATTAGCCCTTTAAAAGTATGGATTTCTCAACACTGTGAATATTACACAGTTGTCATGATTGTGTGAACCCCTCACAGGCCCCATCACATATGCAAGCAGTGTCAGCGCTGATGCTGAAACCTTGTCTGCTTGAGTGTGGCATGCACTGTACACAAGCCAGGCCAAACCAGGTTACAGGAGTTATTAATAGTCTGCCCGTCAGCCAATCGGAGGGGCTGTTAGGGCCACAAGGTTGTGTTGCTGCGTTGGATTGGCTGTGCTGGTAAGGACACATTGTACTTGTGCACATGTACATTTTGTACATGTGCTGGGTAGAAGTCATTCTATAATTTAATGTACAAGGGCAAAACCAATTTCATTGCTTAATATTATAAGGTCAGGTAAAGAAAAATATAAAGCAGTTTCTCGTTCCCGCCCACTTCCTTATTTCCCGGCGGCCTCCTTTTCAAAACATTTTGATATTCATACATTTGCAATACCTGTATATTTATTCATGAGATGGATTTTTTTTGTATATTTAGCACACATATTGTCAATATATTGTATTTTTAATTGTATTTGTTTTCAACAAAATTGTAGCCACGTAGAAAGGGTTAATTTGGCTTCTTTTGACACAATTTTGTATCGGCAAAATAGTCAAGCAAATTGAATAATCCATTCGCCCATCATCCACCATATCGGGAGCACGGGGAGCACCAGCCTCACCGAAGGACTGGCCAGATGAGAAACTTCTCTGCCTAATGATACTGTTGCATATCATGAATATCATAAGATTTACATAACACATTTACTAGGCCTGTATCTACAATACGTGTATGTTGTATTTACCCGTTGAATTGCATAACTTAGGGTAAATTACTCTTGTACAAATACACTGTATATGTACAAAATTGTACATTTAATTGTGTACATGTAACCAAAACAATGAAGTTTCATTGATAAACTGCTTACTAAGGCCAAACAAAATAAATGGTGTGTTTACGGTAACAGCCTGAAAACAAATAGGTACAATGTAGGTAGGGAAATAATTTTATTTCGCTGTTTTTTTTTTTTGCATACCAGTTCATGCATTTGCGTGTTCTTTTGCAACTCAATAGCCACTTGTACGTGTACTAATGTTGTTTGCAAAATGACAAAACGTTTAACGTCTGCAATTTGACCACAAAAATTCACAATAAATACACCATATTTTTTGTTTGGCCTAATTACTACTTGAATACTAAGATTGATAATGAATGCAAATCTGTTTATGGCAGGCATGCAATTTTTCCTCGGATCCGCTGATTTCCTCGTTTTTTACTTCTCATGAATGCCATTACAAATTGAATAACACTGAACAAAGTCTTGTGTTGTTTGGAATTTCCTCGTTTTTTTCTAAATTCCCAGTTGCATGCCTGTTATGGTTGTGTATAATATGTACATCTTTTAAGTTTCAAAGCACATGAGTTTTTAGATTGTTAGAAACATTCATTTCTTCCTTTTTAAAATTCTATTCATAAGGGCCTAATTGAACACGTACATGCACATGGGTAAAAAAGAAACCCATCTACCGGTACATACATTGGGCCATTGTCTAACATTGTATCAATGTGCATCGAGTGCATGAATATATAACAAGTTTTTGATAAAAAAAAAAAGCTGGTTAACTTGTGGGAGTTAAATGGGAAACAGTGAACTCAAATACAAACGATTTAATCTTCTATTTATTTGCTTAAAATAATCACAACTGCGAAAAGTTCAGGTGACTGAATTTTCCAATTTCTATAAACGGGGGAAAAAACAAAAAAGATAAACAAATAAAAACAAAGAAAATGTCCCTAAACAGCATAACCAAGCTTCAAAACCATGGTCATGTACACGCTTGCAAGATTTTCTTCCTATACTTCAGATTATCAACCTTTTTTTTTCAAGGAAAATGTCTCATGTTTACAGAGCATGACAAAGTGTTCAATGATACAAAATTACAAATGTTACCCAAAGCATCCGTTTTGAACTAGGCCGAGATGTGCTGACATAGACAGGTCCGTTTTCACCTGTTATTAATCATTTTATCGCCGCAAATAAATCATGGCGGGCCGACACCTAGATACGTACTCAGCGGTGAAATTGACACCGTTGTTCGCTGCGACACGGCACTGTTGCGGATGGGTCATAATAACCCCAGTGTGTCGCATTATCCTATATATATTATCAGCGCTGACATTTTTTAGTATCAATTTGTCTGCGGTGAAGTGCTCTATATCTGGTTCAGTGTACATGTACATTGTACATATTGAATGTTTTGAATGTGTTTATGATACTTTGTGCACCTGGTAACATTTGGAGCACAGAGGTGGCACGGTATGTTTTGAAATTTTGTTTTTTGTTTTTTGTCAATGATACTGGGCTTGGATTTTATATAAATGTTTACCAGACGACAGGGTTACATACATGTTGAGAATTTTTAGTTGACTTATATAAGGCCAGTTCTTTTTTGTTTGGTTTGGTTATTTGTTTGTGGTTCTTTTGGGTTGTTGTTTATTTTCATTTCAAATAGTACAATGTTTGACAGCCTACAGTTTTAGCTGATATCTAGAAATTTGCATTTTGTAGTCTGACCAAAAAAATATTAAAATGTTCATAGACTATGACATCACAGTGATACAAATGTTGACAGTTTCATTTGATAGTTTGTCTAAAGTAGAGTGATGAATAGGATAGCCATGGTACACAAATGGAATGTACAAATGTACAGTACATCGTGTACCACTGTACGTGCATCTGAATAAGCTCCCTTTTAAAGGGGCCACGAAGTGAAGTTTTCTTAGGAACATTTTCTGTGCAACTTTCTTCTCTTAAATGCATAAAAAATGTTTGAAATCCTTTTTTGGTTAATTCTATTGAAAAGTGTACTTCTTTAAACTGTTTTATTTGAATCCATGTTGTTCCAGACAACTGAGGGCACTGTTGCTGTGATGTCATTTCAGGAAGACACTGTTCAGTTCAGGGCTTTCTGCACAAATTGTGAACCAAAAAAAAATGCTTATTGAAAAAGTTTGAGAGAAAAGTTTGCTTATTGGCTTACTGCCATGTACTGCCAAAACAACTTACAGTCCTTCATTTAAAGAAAATCCAGGAGAGCTATAAATCGTTCTCCTCAAATATTTGAGGAGAGCAAATCGCTCTCCTTAAAATCTACGAATATACAGCGGTAAAACGACGGGTTACCATTGTTTTTGTTTTATTTTGAATACAAGGATTTATTCAAGGGGCTGCATTATTATTAGGTTTTGCATAATAACATATGCTCAAGTTGCGTTACTTTTTTTCGTTTTTGTTACTAGACAAGGTGAAATTTATTTTAAAAAAACTAACTAAATGGAGATTAATAAAAGGTTTGACTACTGCTTAGGCTTTCATTTTTTAATACAGTTGTCAGTTGGTTCATCACTTGATTTTACTTGGAAAATGGAGAGTTAATAAACGGCACATAAAGCAACTGAAAATTTGCTTTCAGATTCGTTAAAATTATATGAAATGTTCAGCCTGAACTATTTCAATTGCTCTACGAAAGCTATACAAAAAGGGCCTCAAAATGACACAAACTTGCCTTAAGTTTTATCGAAACTATCTGCCGTCGATAATCTTAAAAATAATGGAAAATGCAGGTCAAGTATGCCATATACACAATGCTAGTCACGACGAGAAACTGGCTAACAACGTCTGAACTTTGCACTAGTACGAGCGTTTGTGATGCACTGTGTGTGGTGGGCCGGCAATGAGACTCGTTTCACGGTATAGGATTTCGGTGAAACACGCTGCATCGTTTCACTTCACATACCAGTAAAACTTCCTCAAAATAAATTCATGAACACGGGAAATACATACACAGACAAGAAAGATCAAGTTTTGTGAATAAGCTTGCAAAGATCGTCCTTCTCAATCGTTGTTTTCTTGGCATTTTTACGATGTCTATTCCGCCCGGCCTGCACGCAAAACTGTACGGCAGGCAGTGCATTGCACTGCGCGCGACTATTACATTGACTGGTTACCACATTTTCATCATGCCTTCATTGGGATTTAGTGCGCGGCGCAGCGGGAACCAGTCATTGCTGCACTCGCACGTACGGGCCCACGTGTTTTCATGCAGCTCTATGCGATATGCAGATTGTGCACGCACAGTATACAACTGCTGTACACACACGATCTTATACAGTACGTACGAGCTCGGTGTTCGTTCATTTTTAGCGATGTCCAGCGGCATATTAACGTGAGTTTGGGCATTATACCAACAAAAAATACGTGTAGCTTAAGACTTAAAATTCTTTGCGTTTTTATCACTTCTTATTTTTAAACTTCCCGTGTTTGACGAGCCCTCTTGTGGATTTCTGAGGAGCGCTATTTTTGGCGCTCCTTCGAGACAGTCGAGGAGCGCAGTAGGAGCGCCTGCGCGATCGCGCTCCTTAAAAATGATGGACTGAACTTACTGCCATGTACCGGTACTGCCAAAGAAGAGAAGATTTATAAGTTTATAAATACATAAATGAGACTATAATACAGACAGTTTGTGTTACGTTGTTCATTGTAAATAGAAAATGCATTGAATAATTATGAATTAGCATGGAATATTACAGTTGAAATTTCAACGCACTGGTAGCTACAATGTACACATGTATACACTCCACTGAGAGCTGGTTTTCCCTTAAAATTGTATCACACATCCGCCATTTTGTTTACTTTTTAAAAAATTTCCAGAGGAGATCCGACAAAGTCTTTGTTGAATATCAAACGACTATATTTAGTGTACGCTGTTGCCGAGTTGTGCTATAAACAGTCACCGAGTTGGGCTATAAATACACCTATGACGCGTGGTTTGTGAAATGGATCGCAGGACGCGTCACAGCTGCAAAGCATTGTAGGGTATAAGACGCGTCGCAGCACCGCGATGCTTCGTAAGTTACGATGAGTTTCATGAAATCGGGTGCTGGATGTACAGTAACACAGCATTAATTTTTTACACTTTCACAAATAAGCCAATTACAGTACATGGGCCTTATCCACGAGTCGGCCATATTGAATTGAAAGTTAGGCAAAATCTTAATTTTGGGAACTTGTGAAGAGAAATGAAAGCAAGTTAATGTATAACAAATTCCAGTCTGCTTCAATGAATAATTTAATATGTAATTAAACATTCCCTTATGTTTAAAGCCATATTAAAAAAAAAAAAAATGACAGTAAAATAAGGCTGCATTGTGCCTGCATAAAAAGTCTGGCGCCATCCTATTCAACGGTTAACAATTAATGAAATACATTTAGGGAACTCGACAAAAATGGCCAACTCGTGAATAAGGCCCAAGGGGAAAAAACCAAACTTCTGAGGTTACTCTAAAACTTTGGACTGTACCAAGTCTCACAGTGTCTGTATACTCCATCTTACATGTTTGCACCAACTACCGGTATACATAATTTCCATCTTTTACATTTGATGGATAAGTGCAGATTACAAACCCGGGTTTTACACCATTTCTTATAGTGGACTTTTTGTGTGCATAAAATTCTCTGTTTATCCTGAACTGAAACTGCCACATGCTGATGCGCATAATTACTCACAGTTTGAAAACCCAACTGCCTTTTTGCGTATCGGTGTGTTTCATTTTTGTTGTTTATCAACATGTCTAATTTTATCCTGCGTTTAAATTTCCGGGTGCTTTAGGTTTATCCTGAACTTAAATTTCCTGATGCTTTTACCGTGACCCACCCGTTCACATCATTGGACACCTTTACCTCCCCCCCCCCCTAACTCTGAAGGAAGTCATGCCCTACCTGGCTTGACTAGGAAGCTCTGTTTCCCCTTTAGCAAAGCTGCTTCCTGCTACTCCGGGAAATCTTCTAATTTGCTACTGTGTGCATGTAAACGGTAAACCTGACTTCTAGAGGCTAGAGTAACCGCTGGGTCCACTCAGTAAATGCGTTCTCCCCGGTTACCCTATCTTATGGCCCTCGGGCCGTTTGCGACGGCCCAAGTGCATGGGACGTTTATGGAGAAATCTACACATGTGCGGAATAAAGTCAGTCGCCATTTTTTTATTTGTTGGTCAAACAGGGTGCATAAACGTTCCGTTGCAATTCCACTAACATGCCATGAGGCTACTTTGACCACTCACTGCTTTAAAAGTATTTATTAAGGAAGCTGAATCAAACCAGGCATACAACAACCTTGGGGTAAGGGGTACTCAAAAATGGAAAGACAAATTTTGAAAACATGTGTTTTGTTGGTCGTCACCCGCGTTACAAAAAAAAAAAGACATGGAAACTTTTCTTGCACTTTTGTTGTTAAAGTCTCAAACTGTAGTCTGCAACACAGAAATAACATTGTTTTACCTTTTATACAACTCATAGCTAGAATAAAACAAAAGTCTGTTTGAATAAAATCGGTGTGTGTTTTAGATGTAAGGGACATTAGATTACAGGGAGGTACTGTCACGCATGTTACGTCGGTCACATTACATGTACTTCCTCTTCATGGTTTCTAACAGTAACACAGCATAAAATCTGAATTTGATGAACTGCAACATAGTGAAACTCTCTTCTCATAACCCTCAATGTGTGAGCCTTTCTCTCTGCCTTAAAAACAGAAACTCACAATCAAATTTGCATTTTGCACGTTAAAACAAGGTGTCCTAAAGATTACATTAAATTCTTAATTTTAGCCCCCAAACCCCCTCCCCCCATTTTTTTTTACACAAAAATAAATACAGTCAACCATATTCCATCTTACTATCACTCAAATGAAAGGTCTTGTTGCCCCTTTATTTTATTAACACCACATTTGAGGTTGGGATGCTTGTACATTGTAGTTTGAATGATTTCATAAATTGTCCACTTTTCAGCCCAGTTTGGTTGAGTGTGAATTTCAAAAATACCATCTTTGTTGGTGCCAAAATTGCAAAATCAATTTTTTTTCTTTCAGATTTTGCATTATAACAAAAACATCTTGTAGATCTTTTGTTTACTTACACATGTAAGGTAGATGCAGTGTTGAAGTCGAGTACTTTTTTCCGAGTACCGAGTACTGCCGAGTACTTAGGTTGCCGAGTACAAGCACCTCTGAGTACAAGAACAGGTCTCCGAGTATGAGTACCTGTACTTACGAGTACGAGTACAAACTCGTACGAGTACTGTACTTCCGAGTACGAGTACGAGTACGAGTACTTTTATTTCCGAATACGACCATACGGCAAATGGTTCATTGTGCGTAATTGGCCCAGGCCCAGTCAGACCGATAAACAGACCCACTCACGGCTAGCTGTTAAATGTGCTTGTCTGGACGTGCACAGAGGAAAATCAGGAAACTTTGATTTCTTCACAAGCCAATCAACCATTTCAAGCTGAAAGTATATATGTACATGTACCTCAAGTCCAGCTATACCATTTTTCCTCCCGAGTACTGCTATTCGAGTACCGGGTACGAGTACTTTGATGATCGAGTACAATTTTGACACGTCGAGTACGAATACTTTGATGCCCAAGTACGAGTACCGTCATTTCGAGTACGAGTACTTTGACATTCGAGTACGAGTACGAGTACTCCAAAAAAAGTACCGAGTATGAGTACTACAACACTGGGTAGATGTACAATGTACCTGATTTCTAATGAGTCACAGGAGATCCACAGTAAACATGTAGTGTCTTACATTTACAGATAAAATGTTGTTTGCATCGGTTGCAGTGTCTTTTTTTTTTACTTAGTCTATACGTACAATGTACATGTATGTTCATGTTACCGGTTTTTTAAACATCAAATTTTTGAGCTGGACTGTCCACAAGAAACTGGTGCTGCATAGTGTGGATTCAATTCACTGTGAGATTCACTACAAGATTCATCAAGTGTGATTCTACGTGTAGCTTCAGAAATAACACAGCAATCCAAGCGCATGGTTTTGAAGAGAAATGTTAGCGCTGCATCAGTTCAGTTCAGTTCAGTTCAGATACATTTATTTCATGTCAACATCATTGAAAAATGTAATAACGATTCTCATCATACACTCGCAACTTGTTCAAAAGAAATTGTCTATAGCAATATACATGTATCATGAATAAAAAATGAAGTTGTTAACATGTAGGAAAAAGGAGAAGCAGCTGCTTTTTGTTCCCGTTCCCTATTAAGACAAAAACTAAAGAATATAACGGCTAATTTTCGTGGGCCCAGTATTTCACACCTCGAAATTCACTTGCACAACACCAAATTTTAAATAGGTGTGTGAACATTTGAATTCTATTTTTGTACATTTTTTATGATCTACCCGTATTCTACTATTCTAATTTCGTTGTAATCGTGTTGGTTTTTTTTAAAGTCTAAATGGGTACTTTTTTTCTAGATACTACTCCTTTAAGCCTGATGTCTGGAGTACCTTTAATTAACACAGTGCTTTCCAGAGTGCAAATGAGTGTCCCTAGTGTCCTCAGACTCCTCACCATTATGCTATAGTCCGTCTCTAATTGACCGCATGTTGATTGTTTAATGAGCTGCCCACCCTTTACCGTCTAATTGCATTCTGTGCAGCGTACTCAAAAGCACTGTGCATTAAAGGGAATGTACAACACTTCGCTTTCGCTGCAATTTTCAGAAATTTATGGATTTGGAGGGAATGGAGGATTAGTACCGGGTATGTTATGGCAAATATTGTTAAAATGACTTGTTTCATGTTTAGGGCTTGTAGATGCTGGACAAACAAAGAAAACCAATCATGTTATTGTACATGTAGTCTGTTTCCCTGACCCAACTTTAGATGAAACGGAGCAATTTATAGACTTTGGGTAAATGTAAGGTCAGAAAATCATATTAGCACCCCTTTACAGGTGTGTGATCAATTGCAAAGAAAATGCGGAATAACTAATTATGAAAAATTAGGAGCAGTTTTTGAAACAAAGCCAGTTTTCTCCAACGCTGGTCGGCTGACCAGTGTTGGAAAATTCCCATTTTTCTTGAAAATGACAGCACACCAGGAGCCACGATTTTACAGGATGCTTTGGACTGTCACTCCCTATTAACAATCCAGTAAGGTATTTCATGATAATTTGATATTTTATTTTGTCACGTTTGCAAATGTTGTATCTTCCCTTTAAAGGCACGTGGGGACGTTTGCAATCACTCGATTTTAAAACGAGAAAATCCTTGCTGGCGCAGTGAAGGAACATGTAGGACTGGTACCGGTACCAAATACCCTGTGAAATTATTCCGCCTGAGATGATATCAATCGAAAGAAAACAATCATTGAAGGTGGTTTCAGAAAATGTGCCCGCAGGCACGGTTTTTACCTGTGTTAGCAATGGAATCCAACTTTACGAGATCCCAATCCAAAAACTGTGAATACGTTTTCTCAGTTTTTAAAAAACGTATAGTATCCACTGAGCTGAAGCTTCAACAAGTAAGTTGTTACATGTGTGCATCCTTCTTTAGATTTTGAGCAATTTTGTTGTTTCAAACTAAAAACAAATGTACAAAAAGCAAATGTCCCCATGTACCTTTAAAACACCGTCGATATACAATGTATCAAATTACTCGATTATTCGATATAATTATTTTGATATCGATATCGTCGAAGATAGCAATTTTTCAATCATTTTGAAATATCAAAGTTTTCGATATTGAGGAATGATATCAAAAATATTGAAAATGTGTCAGATTATCGTCAAAATAATCTCCAGTTTGTGCTTTTACTTTGTGTTTAACGTTTGCTGTATAATGAAATAAAAGTCGGCAGCAACTTGTGCTTGTGACTCAAAATGAAAACATCGCGAAATGCCAAGCGGCGTTGCTTTGTGCTCTGCGTTCGCGGTCTCCCCCAGTGTAAAATCGCAAAAGAAACTGCCGTTCTGGATAAACTCTCAGTGCTGAGATGTTTCTTTTTAAAAAGTTTGAGTAATATGCTCCAGAGAAAGCCATGGAAAATTGGGACTTAACATTTTTTAAAAATTCTTTTTAATTAATCAAAGTGTCATCTTTACGGTCTTTAACTTTTACATGGGATAATCGATAAATCAAATATTCTGAATATTGGATTTCCGATATATCGATTATCGAAAATGCTGATATCAACAGTGCTTACGAGGTGATAATACTGTTAGTGTGGAACGCAGTCTGTTCCTATGAATATTTTCCAGGTTTTGTTTACACTTTGCCGATCACAAATCTATGAAACAAAAAGTTATTTTGCTGTAGTTTGAACCCACTTACTATTTTAAGACTGCTGCTCAATAAGACTGTAATGTAAAACCTTCCCTCCCCAATTCCAAAAAAAGGGGAGGGAGGCTGTAAAGATTAAAGGTACAGTCCATCATTTGTAATTTGTGCAGTTTGTTCATTTGAAGCAACAAAAGTGCTCAAAATCTAAAGAAGGGTGCTGAACAACTAACTTGATGAAGTTTCAGCTCAGCTTCAGCTGTGTATTTCGCGAAAAACAATATTCTAGGATCTCGATTTCAAATCAAAAGTTGCTGAATAATGTTTTGAATTGGGCCTGAATTCATCGTCCGAGACACGTTCTCACTGAGCCGATTGCAGCTACGCGATGTAGCGCACTGATCCGATGAATTATTGCAACCGCATGTGCGTCGTGTCAACGCTTGCACGCGCTTCGCCGAATAAAAAAACGAACTACTAACGGAAATTTCCAACCATGCGTCTTTAGGCGCCTGCGTGCGCTTTGCCGAATAAAAAACAAACTACTAACGGAAATTTCCAACGATGCGTCTTTAGAGGCATCGTTGGAAAGGCCTTCTTTCGTTGAATTCTTCAAAATGACAGCATGCCAGTAAGAATAATTTCACAGGGAGTTTAGTCCCCTTACTATCTTTCAACCAAGTATGTTTTTCAACAATAATTACATCAGTTACTTTTTGGATAGCTGCAAATGATTGTAGCTTTAATTTGATTTTGCATAATGAGTCAAATTTGCCTTGTCCAGAATTTTGAACAATTTTTTCAGTCATACAGATGATACAGTACATATCATATTATGTATTGCACAATGCATTCTTCGTCAGTGTACTCTGTTGGTGTTTAAAATATCACTGAGACTGCTCATGTTTTTAAGTGAAGATTCATGTTTATACAGTACATGTATGTATTTATTTTCAGTATGGGTTATTAAACAGGAAATCGTTTCAGTTAAACAGTGCCATGGTACCAATTCAAATGCTTTTAAATATTTACCCATTGACACTCTGAAAATGTTTCATGTACAGACTTTGAATCAAGTTACATAAACAGTCACAGCCGGTCAGTTTATGTAGGCTACAGGCTCTTACATGGAACTGCTGAAAACAGTCATCGCTTTATTGATTTTGGCTGAAATGACAAATTGGCGCAGAATGTATGTTTGTATTTAACAGTTGTTGTTTCCAAAACTGCGGTGTGGATTTTGATGGATTCAGGTATAGTAGGGTTAAAATATGTCATGGTTATATTTTCAGAGTAATGTTAAAGGGAATGCCTTTGATGCAATGTTCAGGGATAAATGGATTTGGAGGATAGGTAGCCTATAAATAGCAGATATTGTTAAACTAACTTGTTTTTGGCTCGTAGATGCTGGAAAAACCAAGAAAACCAATCATGTTCTTGTAGTCTGGTTCCCTGACCCCACTTAAGATGATTTCTGAGCAATTTATAGACGTTGGGGAATTGTAAGGTCAGAGAAGCAGTCTAGCTGGCTTGTACTCGTTCATAGGTGTGTGTGTAATCGATTGCAAAGAAAATGCAGAATAATTAACTTTGAAAAATAAGGAGCAGTTTTTCTTTTAAAAATTCAGTTTTCTCTGGTTGGCTGACCAGCGTTGGAAAATACCACTTTTCTTGAAAATGTCAGCACACCTGTAGCCATGATTATACAGAATGCTTTAGACTGTCATTCCCTAACACTAACAGTCCAATTAGGTACTGGTATTTCGTGATAATTTGATCATTTTGTTTTTTGATGTTTGATTTTGTTGTATCTGCCCTTTACATTTTAATCTGTATTTTCAAATATGTTTAACAATTGTTCGGAACTTATAATGCACATGCCATAAGGCATTAGAATATTTTGATGGTACCGGTACCGGTATCTACGCAAAATAAATATTTTTATTATTATTATTTTTAATACATTTGCATGTATCTCACAACTACATGTACAATGTACATTTAAATTACATACCATGTAACTTTTACTTTTAATTTACATTTTTTTTAGTTATTAATGATAATTGATATCTTTCTGATTTAAAGGGAAAATACAACATTTGCAAACATCAAAAAATAAAACTACCAAATCATTTTGAAATAGCTTGCTGGACTGTTAGTGAATGACAGTGTAAAGCATCCTGTAAAATCATGGCACCTGGTATACTGTCATTTTCAAGAAAAGTGTTATTTTTGTATCAATTTGCAACGCTGGTCGGCCGACCAGCGTTGGAAAAAAAACTGGCTTTTTTTCAAATACTGGCCCCAATTGACCATCGCACTTGTTTGCAATCGATTACACACCTATGAACGGGTACAAGACTGGTTCCCTGACCTTACAATTCCCCAATGTATGTAAACTGCTCTGTTTCTTCTTATATGAAGTCAGGGAACCAGACTACAGGGAAATGATTGTTTTTCTTGGTTTTTATAGCATTTTCGAACCCAAAACCTCAAAAAAGTCAGTGTAACTATATTTGCTATATATTTCCAACCCCCAATTCCATCCATTTCTGAAAGTTACAGCAAAAGCAAATGATGTATATTCCCTTTAATCAAATCCAGTAAATGGATGTACAGTAAATGTGTACCAAGATGGTGTGTACTAACTCAAACATGTTTTTTTTTTTTTTTGTGCGCAACAGATTCTAAAACTAAGTAGAAACTAGGATACACATATGGTTGGTTAATCATGAGAATATGCATACATTGTACATCATGTCTATGATAATGCTTAACGTCACAGCCCTGGGGAATAACCCAACCAGAAATATGCACATTAGCATACCGAGGTCGTAGGTCACGATCTTTGCTCAGTCAGGCTGCCCAGCCTGGAGCCTATGTGCATGTCTTACAGGAAGAGTATGCATAGCGCCTCCCACTGTACAGCATATCTGCATGGTAAACAAGATAATGATATGCATAGTGCATGTACTGGCCTAGGCTGGCTGACTGGTGTACTGCATAGGCTATACACACACTGTGTACATGTATGTACATGTACATAGATCAGCATTTAGCTGTCTGCGCTACACGAGCAGACATTACATGCAGTTCCCTGGCAGAAAACAAAATCCGTCAAGCATCTGTGTAAAGTGAAGGTAAGTTCTGTGATCTCTTGAGTGTAGCCAATTGATTATACATGGATTACACGTCTTTGTGGTTAGTTTTTATTACAGCCGGGTTTTAGAAATTGGGTTTTAGAAGTCTATGCTGAGGCAGTGGGCTGGTGCTGTAAGTGTGCACACAGACTGACCGCCATTGAAACCATACACAAATCTGACATGAGCCGGCCCTGGCTCAGTACACACAATACACTGACGCTGTGTGCGTTCTGATTGGTTGAGCACACAGCACTAGGGGCTCTTCATTCTATTTAGCCTATAGTTCTGTGTGTGTGTGTACGCCGCTGTTGATGTCTATGGTGAAGTGCAGGCGTACTGTACTTACTGTGCTATGCATACATGTATTTTCATTGCAAATGTACATTGTACATGTACACAAGGTTGCTAGACGAGTATGTACATTTGTACATGTTTAGAGAGGGCACTATCTGGAATCAGCCCTCTGCCAAATAGTTCTAATTGCAACTCTACGTGTTTGATGAATATCTAGACTGGCCGCTTTGACGCAAACGACTTTTAAAGGTGAGTGACTACACAAGACTTGTTAAGTGTCCACCTGTATTGTACTTAAAATGTATACAATTGTATACATGTACTGCGTTCCCGGCCCTTTGCTGCAATACATACATGTACATGTACCGGTACATGTTGTACGGTATGTACAGGATGTACATTGTTACTGTAAGTCTTACATGTGTACATGTACAGAATACATCTTTGGGATTTGAATAACAGTGAAACCAAACCATACTGTACTGGTCCTAGATTCCAGATTTGAATCAAACTCAAAACGATTTTTGGAACCTGTTGCCAAAGCTTTTTAGTCAGAAGCTGACGAATTTGATGTGTCTGGTAGGTTTTATGTTGTTAATGAAATATGTATTAATTTTGTGATTTCTTTCAGATTACAACTCAATTACATGTAAACTATATTAATTAGTCACTACAAGAGACATACATGTACATGTACATACATGTACATGTACATGTAGGTGGAATTAGACGTCTAGTTACATTTGGGTTACATAACCCCCAAAGTATTCATGTGGGGTAAAGTACACTACAAAGTACTACACAAATTATGTATGTAGTAATATACTATGAGTGCTGTGCCCACTTGTATGCTGAAGTGCTGCATACTACAGTTTACTAGTATTTTGTAGATTTAGGTGAGGTTAGGGTTTATAGTAAAGGCATACCGGTATCTAGAATCATTTTCAAAGTCAAAACATGTCAAAAATGATAAATTTCCAACGATTTTGTTCAACAGTTATACTTGTTGTTTTTCGAAACACCCCTCTACATGTAGCTATGTTATGGTACATGTATGTCCCTCTCCCAAGTAGTCGTAAACAGCTCCTTACATATGGAGATACCGGTATGGCGCAGAATGCAGCAGTGCTGGTGTTTTGAGGACTCTCAAAATACGGACTCTTTGGTAGTATCGCGCATGCCAAAGTGAGGATTGTGAACGTTCAACCATTAATAGGGTAAAAGGACCAGATTTTATAGTAGTCCAAATTTCACGTGACACCGGAAAAGTGTTTAAAACCAGACAGCCGGTGTTTTATCAACTGCTTAAGACTGGTCAGGTGACGGGCTCTCCACCAATAGGAATGGGTAAACTGTCTTAGGTATTTATGACTGTTATGGACAGCAAATGGGGGTGCACTTACATTATTTCCAGTATAATGTAGACCTACATGTACATGTACATGGGTCATTCCACGAAGTTGGGTACAAAATCAATGCATCAGTGACAGTTGGTCCAGTGAAAACAAAGTGCTGTTATTTCTTTTTTGACAAATTAATCACATTTTTTATCGATCCTGATTTATTGAGGATGAATGGGCGAACAAGAAAAAAATATTTTTTGGGACCTCCAATTGGTCGAAACCCAAACTACGTCACCAAAATATCATGGTATCCATGTTTATTTTAAGAATATTTTGTGACATGAAACATACTCTGTCTTCAATGTGCGATTCTGTGTTCCCAAGAGTATATTTTAAATAATGTTTTGCAAATAAAGTTGAACCAATAGACCGTTCACGATTCCCTGATTGTTATTTATTCCATGCGTCTTGCGTTTCTGGAGTATCGATCACGGAAGTCTCAGCGCACATCGTAACATTTCGTGTCAGCAATGTTACGAGGTGAGACCGAAATTTACCGACATATTGTAAAATGTTAGTGTCATTTAGAAGACCTAAATAACGATTTCCACGAGAAACAGTAGCATTCCATTCGTATCCAACCAGAAATCATGAAAAAAACTACACGATTTTTTAAAAACAACCGTGGTTATTCACTGGGAGTTGACTTCGCATCCACTAAAAAACGTGACGATGTGATAATTAAATGCGATCGCGCGTGCGCCCTCTATTGATTTTCTGGATGAACGTCTTGCGATCAAAGTACCCGGATGCAACCCTTGCTTTGTTGCAAGAAGAAACCCGCGTGCTTTCGGCAACTTTTCCAGCGTGGGTGCCAATAGTTTTGGCGTCATTTTTGTTACGGTGTGATGTCAGTTACGAAGTATACCACATTCGAGGAGGACACAAGGGTTAGATTACAGATTTACCAACACGGTGCCTGGTAATCCCGAAGAAATACTCCCTGTGTATGCTGAAACATGAATAACATCTCAAACAATTGTTGCAGTATAGTTGACGCGCTGAAACCTGCACTTTAGCTACGGAATGGATACGAAACAAAATGGTAACCGCGTGACGATGTGATATTCCATTTCCGTGATTTGGCATAAAACATGCTCATGCACGGTCAAATACTCCAGGTTCTGCATGGAAAGACCTGATTGTTTTTTTTTTTATCATGGAAGAGGCTAAGCTTTCACAAATGACGCTAAATATGTGTCCAGAAACCCTAACTGAAATTGCACATCGTAATGGAAATATCACGACGTGCTTTCCATGTGACGGTGTGGTACGATTATGTGTTTTGGCCTGTGCTTTTGCCTGCGATGGATGGTCAACGTCTGATCTATTAAAAATGGGGTCCTTTTCATTTATCTATTTGAAGGGGGTTCGAAAGTTGGTGATTTTTACTGAAGTTAGTCTAAAATAAGAGGGGAACATGGCAAGTGTCAAAATTGATTGGTCACAGGCCAGGATACCGACAGACCATTCCATTCTCATAATGGGGGTGGAGCATCATGTGATTTTCTTTTTCTGGTTTGAATTAAGATATTTCAACATTTTTTTCAGACAAAAGAAACAAAACACATAAGAATAAACAGTAGAAAACTAAAAAAAATCTTCCCCTAAGAAATAAATTCATAATTTGCTTTGATTTAGGCTTCAGCATGTTCAGTAAATTCATCCATTTGGGAATGGTATATCCATAGAACAATGCATCCAACAACACTGTTATGTAATTGGTACTAGAGGGTGGGAATGGAGTGGGGAAGGGGAGGGTACTGGAGTGGGGAAGGTGGGGTAGGGGAGGGTAGGGACAGGATACGGGAAGGATGGGGACGGCAAAATGGTTTAGGCATCACATCTTGAGATGTAATCAGAACGTTCGATAATTTAGCATCCATGTTACATGTGAAACCCAACCCTGTCCAATATGGGAGTCTCAAAGCTAAACTCTCTCACATATTTAGCTGATGTTTCAAATTTGTTCATTTTTAATTAATATACCGGTAAATGAAGTTTTACTCATTTTTTTATCAAGTTTAAAGTTTATTACCTGATTTAAGACTGAATTGTTTGTGATGGACTTATGATGGACTTGCAGGGACTTGTGATGGACTCGACTACAACACTGTTATGTAATGGGTACTAGAAGGGTGGGAATGGGGTGGGGTGGGGTAGGGGAGGGTAGGGTAGGGACGGGATACGGGAAGGATGGGGATGGCAAAATGGTTTAGGCATCACATCTTGAGATGTAATCAGAATGTTTGATAATTTGGCATCCATGTTACATGTGAAACCAACCCTGTCCAATATGTAATGGGTACTAGAAGGGTGGGAATGGAGTGGGGGAGGGTGTGGGGTGGGGTAGGGGAGGGTGGGGACGGGATACGGGAAGGATGGGGATGGCAAAATGGTTTAGGCATCACATCTTGAGATGTACAAAAAATGTAATCAGAACGTTCGATAATTTGGCATCCATGTTACATGTGAAACCCAACCCTGTCCAATATGGGAGTCTCAAAGCTAAACTCTCTCACATCTTTAGCTGTTGTTTCAAATTTGTTCATTTGTAATTAATATAAATGAAGTTTTACTCATTTTGTATCAAGTTTAAAGTTTATTACCTTATAATCCATATATCGGTTTCACGTGTAACAGGACACCAATATTTTGGTGTCATTGTTACATGTGAAACCACAAAATTATTTTGCATGGATACTGTCTTGTGTAAAAGAAATGGTAACATGGCAAAATAAGTTGAATGTGGGTTTGCTTCCTTGTGTTTTACACATGTTTGGTGTAGACAAACATTTTTGAAACAGACAATACAAGAAAAAATGTGTATGAAGGGCCAAATTTATATAATTTGCCCATTTCATGTGAATGAACACAGCTGATTTCAATAATCTCATAACGATTAGCCAAAAAATGTATGAATTTAATTAATGTCATTATCAGGCCCTTTTAAATACATTCTATACTTGGAGCATATCAATTCTATAAAATAACAATGGGAAAGGTGATTCCTCATGTTTGGTGTCCATGTTACAGGTGAAACTTGCTTTGCATCTGTTAATAAACAACACTGTTAAAAATAAAACGTTTGACAAGATGTCTCAAAATGGTTTATTATTTTAGACACTACATATATGGCAGCACCTAAAAAAGTTGTTTTAGTGCTCTTCACATTATTTTGAAAAACTCACCCTCATGTCACACATTCTGTACCCAACTTTGTGGAATTACCCACATGTATGTACATGTACATATGCACTAACCCTTGTTACTGGTATTTAGAAACTATGTATTTCTACTGTAGGTAATGAAAGTAGTCGTCAACATATGTAAATCTTCACGTTTTGGGTATACGCATTAAACCTTTAAGCTAACCCTAACAGTCCTGAATCCTCCAATTTTAATATGATTTTGCACACCCCCTAGGAAGTTCGGGTTTGCCTTTTTTGTGCGGTGTGTTCCAGTGTAAATGTTGTGTTTCAATGTGTTGCATAATGCAAAAAAAATCCCCTTTTGTTTGTTTTCAAAGTCTGCACATCCTTGAAACGTGAACAGACATGCAGATGTACATAATATGCATGCAATTACTTGCTCCCAGCAACAGACCCAATTTCGAGTTTAGAATGCGAAATGCGTTGGTGGTCTCAATATATGCATGTTGACAACAGTAGTTATATGCACCACTGGTCATGGTCATGCAATCTTACAACACTTCATTATGTGGTGCGGTGTTGACCCAGCTCTGCTATATTTAGCTCAGTTCAATATTTAGTCTTTTTTTATTTGAATGGGCTTTGCAATTTTGCCATTGTGTTTGTGGGAGTCGAGTGCCTGACTAAAACCTGGCCAGGATGTGTATACATGTAGCTACGAGGGACTTAAATTGACAGAGAAATTTAAAATCCCCTAAAGAAATTTAAAATCCCCTGAAGAAATTTAAAATCCCCTGAAGAACATATCCTGTTGTTGCATAAAAAATAAAATCCGTTGAAACAAAAAGTTGGACCTATTTTAAAATATGTTTTCTCGGTTTTTTTTTTCCAAGCTTGTCAAAAGTGTTCAGAAACATTTAAAAATAAGTTCAAAATGTGTGATTGATTTTGAGTATCGGTTGGAATGACCAAAGTCTTTTGTTTTTGTTTCAGAAAGGGAAGCAATTTCACTTTTATACTTTTATGATTTAAGCTGCGTCAAAAGTGAAAGGGAAATATGTCTTTTGTAATTCTTTAGTTCAACAGGGTTTCAAGGTGTGTATCGAGATAAAATGTGTGTATACATGTAGTTACATGGCTTAATTGGTTTTGGCCAGTTTGTCCAAGTAACATGTGAAGCCCAGTACGGCAGTCTGCAGGCACCAGACCGTGCGATGCGCTCCATGTAACACACAGTAATCACCAAGCCAGCGCCTCAATTAGTGTATGTAATGACCTTTTCAAGGGCAGAGTACAAGTCGTAAAAACGACTTGAATGGCTCTGTTTTTATATGAGAATATCTTGCCACTGGCGGCCCTTCAAATACTGAAGTTGATAATTTGTGCACTGTTACATCGTTCGCCATTTTGTTTCACCTCAAAAAGTTGGGGGATGCTGTGTAAGTATTGATGATTGTTGAACCATAACAGTCTGGAGTCAATCATTCAGACATTTTGATTTCATGCAAACTATACATGTATGGAAAAGAAATTACAATTGCCCTGTGCGTTTTGTTTTGTTTTGATTTTTGAACATCTTACTTTTATGTTTGTCTTCAGAGCAGCCTACATTATCTCAGCATACATTAATTAGCGAACGTATGTAAATTATTTCTTTCTCTCATGGCCGTAATTTTCCCCAATTGCATTCGAAGTCTCCACACACATCCACAAAGAGGGCCAAGGATCTGCCAAAAAAAACAAAAGTATGAACATTTGGTGTCCTGACTTCAGCCACCTGCGCTACCTGCGTAGGTAGTCATGTGGGGCACCAGTTTCAACCAGACACAGAAAATTGCAAGTTCTGAGATTATGAGTTAAGTTTGCTGTTGGGTCATGAGCTTGTTCCAAGGATTAAAAAAAATGTATGGGCTCCGTGCGCCAACAAGAGAGCTACATGAAGGCTGCTTTTTACCGCCTTTAAGAGCACCGTGGACGGGACACACAGCGTGAGCGTACTGGTTTCGCCCGCATATCGTGCGAAGTGCGCACGACTTATTTTATTCTGAATATGCACAAAGACATAGCGTCTTCGAATGAATGTGAGGCGCCATCGGCAATGCATTCCAATGTCTCCCTGTGGTCTCCCCCAACTCTCCCTTTCTTACCGTTGAGGGGGTGCTTATGCACGGAGCCCATAGTTTAACCCCAACCTTCCCAAATCCTCCAAAATCCTCTTTGAAAAATTGAGGATTTTGCAGGATTAAGGCCATGGGATTCAACTCTCCCTTTCTTACCATTGAGGGGGTGCTTATAATGCACGGAGCCCATACTTTAACCCTAACCTTCCCAAATCCTCCAAAATCCTCTTTGAAAAATGGAGGATTGAGGCTATGGCAAAAGTGTGTGGCTGATTTTGGAGGATGCACTGTGTCAAGGTTTTAGGCAGGACAAGTGTTGTTTATGCTCAGCCGAGCATAAATTTAGGCCACATTGTACTTGAAATCCTCCGCAACATATTGACGGTGACTGCTGGAGGATTTTGCAGGATTGAGGCAGTGGTCACCCCTCCAAGGACCACATTCAAGTAACGGATGATTTTGGAGGATTGAGGCTGTATGCAATTTTTACATGGAGGCAGTTGGAGGATGTTGCAGGATTGAGGTTGCATCCTAGCAAAAATGCTTTGGGAGTTAGGGTTAAAGGGAAAAGATGCAGTAGGAAAACCTAAAGTTAATAGCAGAATGTTTAGATTCAGTATAAATGGTTTCACAGAAATACATGACAGGTGTTTATAGAACTTTGGAGAAGATTAAATTATGCAGAATTTGCTTGGATTCAGCATTAATGGTTTCACAGAAACAAAGACTTTGTTGAAGTAAACAGTTTCCCTTTAAAGAAAACATTCTTGCTGTGTGCACATTTGTTTGTGCCTGTCCATGTACACAATGTATGCAGTATGAAGCAGAAAAAAAAGTGTGGGCAACCAATTTCAGAATTTAAGCCGCTGCCGCCGGCACCGATAGATCCTTTGGACGGGGAAAAAAAGGCAACATTGCGTGGAGAGGACTTTTTAATCTAGGAATTAAAGATGGGGCTATAGACGGATTAAGCCAACTGGGTCATTCCTCTTGGGATTTCAGTCGCGCTAGCCTTTTTTTTTTTTTTGGGTACTTGCCTCCATTACTATTTAATGCTGGAAAAGAAAGGCTTGAGAATTAAAAACAAAATTAGCAAGCACAGGACTTGCACAAATATTATTTTGGAGTCGGCTGCTCGATCAAGTTTCCTGAGGGAGTATTTTAATGCTACATTCCAGGGTCTTTTAGATATCTTTCTGGACCAAAAAGCGGGACTGCGTAATTTTAGTGTCTGGAGTTGGAATAGTATTGTCTGTAGTAGGAAAAGCAGCGATTGCCCATAGACTGTTTCATGATACCGCGATCTTTGTGGTCACGTGGTGATCTGAGGAGGTATTGCAATAGATCTTATTCACGAGAAAGCCAATTTAAATCGTGTTCCCTGAATCGTTTTTGTAAATTGTAAACAGTTGAATGGGATGGTGCCAGACTATTTTATGATTGGAGCGCGTTCCAAGCCTCACTATTTTTTTTATACATGTACATGTATAGTGTGGCTAAAAACGTTAGGGTATGTTTTGTTCACAAATTCAAACTTATTCATTCAGAGCAGACGTGACTACAAACATGGGGGGTATACTGTATCTGCAAAACAGGTCTATGTACATGGTAATTGCAAATGTGGGGCCAGTAATTTCCCAGTTTTAGCTGAAAAGAGACGAAGCAAATTGTTCTTGTTACAGAATTTAAATAGTCAAAGTTCCATGATGTTAACTTTTTTTAACCAATAAGTCATGAGATAGAACTGAATTCTATTTGAAATAGATTTTGCACAAAAACCTCTATAGACTGTACTATTGTGGTGGTTTACCGGCAAATGTACTGGTACATACACGTACTTACATGTACATGTATTAACTACTAAGCCATTTGAAATCGCATTATAAGTACAGCACAGAAAGCATGTTGTTCATGGACATGTACATGTAAATACGTGTAAAACCATTTTGGTCTTACATGGTTCAAGCACAATTTTTATCGTCAATAAATGCATACTTCAAATCTAAAATGAGAAAAGAAGTTGCTTTTTGTAATGGATAAAATGCTTGAAATGCAGTTATGAAAGGCTGCGTAATATTTAATTACGGTACGCATGTACCGATATGTACTTGATGAATGTACATATGTACATGTTCAGGTATGCACATATCGGGTTACAAGTAATTGAATGCGCACAATGTTATTATGCCCTGCACTTTAGGTACAACTTAACACAGTCTGCAATGGTGTAAGTGGGACATGGTACACTACAGTCAATATTGATCTGCCCATATTGATTTTGTTTATACTTTGGGTGGCATGGAGAGTGAGCAGACATACAATGTACATGTAGCGTGCAGTACAGATCACTATTGAGTCCCAAGTACATGTACATTTTAGATCTGTACAACAACAAGAGCTGCATGCTAAGCAACATACGGCAGTAAACATTGAAAGCATTTACATGCATAAGAGTTCAGCAGGAAACATTCCTAGCCGATTTGCACCATGTACTAATATACGTTGATAGCAAATATTTCAGCTTAAATATTTTCACATCCCGAACATCAGCTGATCGGATTCCAATCAGACGACCAGTATACAGTTTATTGATTTCAGAGCATTAAAGTCGCATTCCCTTGTGCTGTTTTGGAGTTTCATCCCAAAACTAGATTCCTTTTCTAAATTGCTAATTTTCAAGCAAATTACAAAAAGTAAAGTCACTTTTTAAATGAGACATCGACCAAAAACATTGGCCCATGTATAGTTACTATTACTTTAGAATTTCAAATTGTTGGCTGCGATGCCAGACAATAATTGGTTCCCACCCCACAATCAGTATTGATAATGTACGGACCTGGAGCCAGTCTGCTCGCAAGCCGCTCTGTTCATGCCCAAAACAATTTTTTTTTTTAAGGGGGTTGCAGACGTCCAAAAAGGGGAGAAAAAGAGTTTTTGGGTTGGAATAAAATATGCAACTTGTAAATTTATTGATAGGAATTTGTTGACGAGCACAGGAAGCACAACTTTAAACATGCTACTCAGTCCCAGTAGTCTGAGTATCACCCGTTATCCATGGAGCCAAGTCTCCTGTATAACGTCTGATATGTCTAGACATGCAGATATATGCAAGTCACGCGCCAGCCAATCGGAGTCGACTTTAATAAATCGTGACCTCATTTCATTCCCAAATCAGGACTAAATGGTTTGATTGGTCAATTTGAATGCAGCGTTTTGTAATACAACAACAGCCGGGCGCATATCGCGTAACATGATACAGAGCGCGTGACACAGTATTTTTTATCCATTGTCTATGACGCGCAACGGGTGAATAACCGAAGACCTGATATACATGTAAAGCTCCCGCTGATTGGTCAAAATGTAGAGGCAAAGAGGCAGTTGTCTTGCCTAATTACATGTAATCAGCGAATCTACTCACATATCCTAGACTGTGGCATTCGCCATGGTCTATTACATAGACTTCTCTCCCGGCAGTGCCAGGAAAAACAATTTTGCTGCCTGTCGTGTGTCATTGAATGCCAACAGAGAAAAAAAAATTGCCATCGGAAATCATAGAGATTTGAAAATTGTAAATCAGATTACAAATTTTTAAAGATATTCCATGGCTATAGTAAAAAGCCTTCATTACCACAGTGGGATGGAAATTAAACCCCAGGGGTGGCCCAGTTATAAGCAGGTAGAACAACAACAAAAAAGAAAACGCCTCAGCTTGCTATATATCCCTTGAAGCAGTAAACCCTGTGTCCTCATCAGTTCTCTGTAAGGATTCAATCACAGCGCTAACACCGGTGCTGCTGCACATATGGTAGAATTGATGATGAAAAGGAAGTGGGGACACAGTTTTTCTTGTTGCTGTCTGTTGCTATCGCCAGCGGAGGAGCTGATGTTGCACCGTGAACCCCGCATTTTTGCATTCCTTGAATGTCATCAGATGTTTCCCTTTTGTGGGTGTGGACAGAGGGTTTCTTTCATGCTGCATGTAGGGTGTGTAAATGCTTGGGAGGGTGGGGAGGGGGTTGGGGAGGGGGAGGTTTGGGGGAGGGAGGGTGGGAGGTTTAGGAGGAGGCGGGAGGTTTAGGGAGGGAGCATAGTTTTATTAATTGTTGTTCACATTTGAACATCTAGAGATCTACAATGTAGGATCAATTTAAATTTTGAGGCAGTGAATAAATATTAAATACTAATGTTGGGAGAAATCGGAGATTTCAAAATCAATTTAGTATAATCTTATTCAGACCGAATTATACAGTTATCCGATTTCAGTGGAAGTTGCCATCGAGCTATTACAGTCAATGCAAGCCCTATAAGACTATTATTAACAACAAGTGACAAGTGAGGTGCGGCATTCTTTAACCTCCCAATGATTGGATATTGTTTGCAGGATTCAGTGACAACTGCAAAGCCTTGACAAACACACTCTAGAGCTGTCATGTTGAGAGAAAAAAATGGGTTGGGACCATGATTAGTCAAATAGGCAGGCTATTCATATACCAAGATGTTCCAGTTGTTTTGTTTAGCCTGTGTCACAATCCTCCTGGCGGTTTTGAAGGATTCTAGAGGATTGAGGATGAATGGTGATTGAATCAAAGGAGGATTCTGGAGGATTGAGGATGAATGGTGATTGAAGCACATGAGGATTTTGGAGGATTGAGGATGAATGGTGAATGAAGCACAAGAGGATTTTGGAGGATTGAGGATGAATGCATTTTGAGGCAGGACTGTCTGATGATTTTGAAGGATTTGGCGTTGGTTATCCTTCATTTAAACACGAGTGCAAAGTTTTGGGATGAGGAGGATTTTGGAGGATTGAGGATGAATGCATTTTGAGGCAGGACTGTCTGACAATTTTGAAAAATTTAGGCGGAGTTGAAAAATTTTGGAGGATTTTGGAGGATTGAGGATGGTTGTAAGCAACAAGGGCCTAGTGGGTTAGGGTTAATGTTTTTAAGGTTGGTTTTAAATATCCCGTTTCCACAATCGAAACCACAAATAGTGGAATTCAAACTGAATTAAAAAACAGTCAGGATTTAAATCCCATCACTAATATGTACTTGTTTGGTCATCCACTGAATATACCAGAAAGCATTTTTTTTCCCAATTCGATGAATGTCCACTTTTAACATCTTACATGAGCATGTACATGTACATGTAAGTTGGCATTTCATTGTGTAGTTCCAGCCTTCGTTCAACAAATGTCAGCGTGCCGCGAGGCATTAATAATTGGTTCTGGGCGCCTGGTGATGGATGTCTCGGGCAAGAAGTCAAGACAACCTTGAATTAAGAAGAGTCTAAAAAATAAAGGGAATTTGACTTATTCGCTGTTTCCATGTCAACCCTGCAAACGGGTGTTTAATTTGCACAATTGTCCATCGATTTCTGCACGTCTTCATATTAAGCTGCAGACTCGCAGATCGTAGAATTGCGCAGAACGTGACTTCATTCCGAATGCATTATGCCTTTTGCTTTTCCATGAATGAATCCCCTACCCTCATAAAAGAGTCATAGTTGGAAAGGAAATCAAGGTTTTTTTTTTTTTTCCTTTTTTTGTCCGAGACAGTTGTTAGGAACCCAATTTATGTGACTTTTATGTAGTGTGCCGCAGCTTATAATCAGCTTATGAGCTTAGACATGATACATAGCTACTTTTCTATCGCCATGGAAATATGATGATGTTGGCCTTTTGATGTCGGCCTTTTGATGTCGGCAGAAGCTCAATGTATGTGTAGGTATAGGTCTGACGGATCAATTAGCCAAGGATTCCTGATGGACGTTTTGAAAAGATCCATCTAGTGCCAGTTACACATGAATTATATGTAATGTACGTAGTGCATCCATTTTCCCGCAATCGTCCAGTTGTCATTGTGTTCTCATCTGCCGATTGAATAACCTGACTGGCCAAACTGAAGCAGATCTTCACCTTCCAAGATTTGACAATTGCATATTCCACTCTTAATGTTGTTGTTTCTGCCACAAGGATAAGTTTAATCAAAAGCAGGATTCGCTTTCGTTTCTGACCTTTTACATGATTGCGTTCACAAATCTTCGCAGACAGATTTTATTCCCCGATTGGATTTCTATCAGTGACCTTATCCCCAGGGCTCTTCGTCTTTGTTGCAATAAGCCGGAAAGGAAAGGAATTTGTCTTTGGGATAGAGGTAATGCATTAATTTTTTTTTCTTTTGGCTGAAGTGGAAGCTTGGCATTGCAAGCTTTGAGATACGTGGGCAGCTCCATGGTGTGTGGACAGTTCTTGAGTATGCATAATTATATACATAAGGTTGTAATCATTTAAGTGAATTTTACAATTGTAATTCTGAAAATAACCAGGGCTGCATTGTATTTGGTTAGCAGTAAAGAAAATTTGTTGCACAACTCCAGTAAGTATTTGTTTGTACAATTCACTAAGCTGGTGATTTATAGAGTCATCCTTAATATTGATCTACATCTAGTTATCTGGTATTTCCAGCGCTGCGTTCGTGCAAATGCAGTTCCAAGATTTGAGAAAGATTTGCCACCAAAAAAAACCATGCAATCTTGACTTAAAAGTAATGTACACGTATGTACATGTACCGGTTCAACATTTGCAAAAAAAATTTACAAAAAAACAAAACTACCAAAAAACAAAACTACCAAATTATTATGAAATACATATACCTGTAAGGACATTATAGTCTCAAGCATCCTGTGAAATCATGGCACCTGGTGTGCTGTCATTTTCAATATTTGTATCAATTTCCAATAATTGTCGGCCGACAATCGTTGGAAAACAAACTAACTTTTTTTTCAAATACTGCCCTCAATGCACCAAATTTAGTTGGACACATTTTGTTTGCAATCGGTTACACATCCGTGAACGGGTGCAAGCCAGCTAGTCTGGTTCCCTGACCTGACAATTCCCTGAAGTCTACAAATTGCTCCGTTTCATCTGAAGTAGGGTCAGGGAACCTGACAATCCCCTGAAGTCTATAAATTGCTCCGTTTCATCTGAAGTAGGGTCAGGGAACCAGACTACAAAAACATCATTTTTTTTATTAGTTACTTTCAGCATCTACGAACACAAAACTTTAAACAAGTCAGTGTAACAATATTTGCTATAAAATACTAACCCCAAAATCCATCCATTTCTGAAAATACAGCAAAAGCAAATGTTGTATGTTACCTTTAAAAAAAATAAAAACCCATTGTCCGACCTCTGCCCTCTGAATTTCAAGACGTGCTCATTTGAATAACCGAAGGCCTGGTGCACATGTACATGTGAATGCATGTACCAGTACGTGTACCGGTAAATCGCTTGTATTTTGTGATAAAGCGCCAGGCAAGGGAGAGATACTGTAGGGGCAAAAAAATCAATATGCTGGACCCTATTGTGATTCGCTGAGCAACTTGTCACAGCCAGGGTGGATTTAACAGTGCTTATTGATCACCATGATAGTATTACAGTGTTTGCATATGTACGTGGGCTCTGCCCTATAGTATTCATGTACATGTACATGTACATGAGCTGACTGGATGTGTGTTGAATGCAGAGTACATGTGCATGACTACAGGCAAGGTCCCGTATTGTACCTCATAAATATTGCATGCAGAACATATGGACAGGCTAAAATGTGTGCAAGACTATGTGGTGGCCTGAATTGTGGTTTTGAGGTTTTTCTTATTGTCTGCAAGGAAATATGCAGCAAGGATTCCTGCAAGATTCTTGTGGTTTTTGCTGTGGGTGACTGCACTATTTTCCCCCCTGTTCATGTACAGTAAGTATGGTATAAGAGTTGCAGTGTTTACTCAGTAGCTGGGGCTTTTAGGGTGATGGTTAACTCGGGATGTTTTCACGCTGTTAATGTTTAATGGATTGGTATGACGGAGAGGGGCTGACATGTATTGAGTGTTAATGTGATGGTGCCAGTGCTAGGAGTTGACTGTACTGCTTTATAAGTGCATGTGCATACATACATGTACATGTGCAATGTAGTCTGTGTTATTCATCATGCAGAATATTGATGGGTTTTGTATTTGCACAGTGGGGCGGGTCTGGCAGAGCTGGAGAATAACAAGTCACAAGTGGGATGACAACAAAGTGAATTATTTTGGAAGCGATTCTTAACGATTGATGATGCTCGTTGTTGTGATCAATCACGGGAAGGATGTGAGTTTGGGATCCAATCAGAAGTCAGACGCCATTGAGACATTTACATGCGTGTAGGGTCAGCAGGTCAAAGCACAAAGCAAGGAGATATTTTTTCTGTTTTTAAAGTGTATGGAGCTTTGCAGACCTGTATGTTACATTGTATGGTACATGTACATAATGTACAGTGATCCGAAAATTTTGAAAGCGTGTCTGTTCTGGTCCATGCTCTGAACCAAATTGCATTTTTGAAACTAAGTAATTTGCCCCATTTCCACCCCTAGAATGAAAAACTTTAAATCAAAGCCATCTGTTTTCTGCAAGTGCTCACAAAACTGTTTACATGTAAATTTATGAGCTGAGCTGAAAAATTCCTGTTGGCCCAATGTAGAATGGATATGGTTCTCGTATTTGTATGGTTGGTAACCATGAAGTTTCCATTACTTGTTCAAACTGTTTTTGAGACTCGCCTTTGTACATGTACATTTAGGCTATTAACCCTCCTATGAAAATATACACATTCTGTGCCATCTTGTCTTTTCAGTCAAAATCAGTCAAGTGACTGGTTTCAACAGTTCAGAGCTCCCAGCCTGCACAAAGCAGGATTGACTGGCTGCGATTGTTGACGTACCAGTAACTTGATAAAGCTATGCTTTGACTGTAGGTGATTGACAAGCCAGCTGTGCCTACCACTTGCCTGCTTTTGTCTGTTGACTGAATTTGACTAGTCACAGTGCTTGCTTGAAATATGATCTGACTGTTGGTGACTAGCCTGTATAAAAGGCATGGTAGGGGAAGAAGATTGATTTTTTTGACAGTGTGTGACTGTTAAATACATGCAGGAGGGTAAAACTAAATGTAATTTCCACTGTGCCACATTTACATGCCCAAAAATGTTATCTGTTTAAACTTTCCAGCGTACAAGTACATTGTACATTCTACTCTGTGTGTTATGCAAATTTATCGCCCGTGTTTTTCCACTCTAGCATCAAAGACAGTAAAGACAAGAGTGGGCATTGGGCAGGTCAATATCTATCACGAGTACAACTTAAGATAAAATCTGAACTACTGACCTCAGATATCCAAATCACTATTGCTTGAGGCATGGGGGTTATACCGTATTTACATAAGTGGTCACTTTGGAGTATTCTGCAGTGGAGTATTATGCAGTGACCGTTGCCAGAGTGGGCCAAAGGCCGAAACCTTAAACAAATGCCTGCTGGTCAGTTACTGTGTAAAAACAAAAAGAAATCCATGTGGTTAAGAGTTTGATACACATCTGTGTCACCATGGTAAAGCACTTGTAAATAATATCTGATTATCTTCAAAAAATAAATTGATGGTGTGGCTTACATGTGCGGTAGGCCTACACAACAGGTATGATATTTTTTTTGACTTGGCTGTACATGTAACTTGGTTAAATGCAAAAAGCAAACAAGCAAACAAACAAACAAACACCCCAACGAACGAACCAGAACAACCCCCAATACCACAAAATGCAAATCATTGCCAGTGTTCGGCGGATTTTTTTTCTTCATCTTCTTGCTGTATCTCTAGAGCTCAGCTGTAGGCAAGTTGATATGATCTTCAGGTAGAAAAAACCCAAGAGTTCTAGGCCATGTCATGTTTGTGTACAGAATTGGATGTTGTTAGGTGGTGCAATTACTTCAGCAAACTGGTCCCCTGTATACGAGTGGTTTAAAGTGTTGACATAAACTGTTCAATGTCAGCACAAATAATATGCACGTGATGCTTTGAAAATATTTAGGTTGCCTGTCATTTGCCTTTTGGTTAGGGTGACCAAAAAATAGTCTGAGCATGTACTGTACCGGTATGTGCATACATGTACCGTACTATTGGCAAGTGCAGGAAATGGCTTTGCAGGCCAATGCTTGATGTGTAGAAGCAGTTGTTGTTGTGTACAGTGGTGCAACAGACAATATGGCGCACGCCTTTTGAACCCATTGCACAATGCATGCATCATAACGCTAGGGGTCACTGTCTGTGTGTGTTATTCATAGATCATTGTACATGTAGCTTAGACCGGCAGCTAGAGTTGGTATTTTTTCATGAGAAAATGCCTTGGAAAACTGTAGAACTCAACATGAAGTGGAAGAAATGTTCACCAGTTTTATCAAATGTGGGATCAGGATTGATGAATAAAATCTCCTTCCTGTACATGTCCATGAACATGTATGTAAAAAATCTGTACCGGTACATGTATGTACATTTGTTTTGTTCCTAAAAGTTATACATGTACATGTGTGCATGTAAGTTACACATGAGCAATGAAAATGAACACACTTGATTATTTCCTGAAATTGGAAATGGATATCAGCACAAAGATTTTAATGTGACTTTATGTTTCTCTGTATGGAAACAGGGGAATCATTAGAGTCTCTGTATACATACGTGTACGTACATGTACATGTTTACGTACAAGTACATGTATGTATGAGTTTGACCATTGCATTGACCTTAGAGCAAGGAATATGCATTGACCTACGTCCCTGCGTGCTACTCCTTACACCACTCCAAACTGCCCAACTGCTCTGTGGTTTTTATGGCTTCACCAAGGAGTAAATGCAGTGTAGTACAATGTAATATGAATTTGAATTGGTTGAAGGCATGCACATGTAGGAACTTGTAATTACCTGGGAATGTACGGTTCCTACTGATTTAACGAGAAAATTCTTGCTCAAAGTGAAGCCAGGACTTGTACATGATGTACCAAATACCCTGTGAAATTATTTTGCCTGATATGGCATCATTCAGAAATAACAACCAATCACTGAAGATAGTTTGAGAAAGTGTGCCCGCGGGCACAGATTTTTTGAAGTGCGTTAGCAGCGTCATGAGTACCCCAAAATACATACATGTATGTTATCTCTGCTTAATCAAAATAGTATTTACTTGGCTGAAACTTCAACAAGTTAGCTGTTATGCACCCTTCTTGAGATTTTTCAGCAATTTTGTTGCTGAAAATGAAAAAAAAAACCAAATGTACAAAAAGAAAATCAGATACAGTAACTTTAAAGGACAGGAAGTCAATATGCAATGTAAACCCAAACGCAGAATATTCCGAGTTTAGCCAAGCAGCTGTGAATCGTCAAGGTCTCCTCGCGCCCGGGCCTCTGCATCATTGATGAGCCTAATTCCAGCTACATCCTCAATCAGATAGTATCGGAGGGGTAGGTACATGTAGGCGCTAAGACTTGGCGGAAATTATCACTTCAGTATTTGATTATTCCGATATATACACTCAGCCGGCGTGTATAATTGTGTTGTAATCTGACCCTCGGCCATATATAGTGCACATCAGTGCATCAGACCAGCGTTGCATGCGGTGATGGAAATTATGCATCGGAATAACACAACTGTGGTGTACGTTGCATTGTTTTTACCCTCGTGAATTTGGTTAGGAATTTGCAATTTTTAGTCCGAAATGAGGAAGTGGTGTAGGTTTATTTGTGAATTGCTTATACTATGGGGGTTTTCGTATCAGACACTTGGTGTATCATTAGAACCCTCCCTCGCTGGCTGGCAAATTCATCAAAGCCATCCCTGGTCAGTGTCTGTTCGTTAATACTAAGCTTTTGTGGACTTTGTACGTTTAGGATTATTATAGTTCAAAACTATAGATCCGTGTTATGCTTTAAAGGTAATACAAAAATGTACATGTACAACATTTGTCGACAATTGATAAACAAAACTATCAAATTATTATCAAAATTCAAATACCCCACTTGACTGTAAGTGGATGATATCTCAAGCCTCCTCTGAAATTATGGCAGCTGGTAGGCCTATGCTGTCATTTTCAAGAAAAGTGGAATTTTTGTACCAATTTCCTACGATGGTTGGCCAACCATCGTCAGAAAAAAACTGGCTTTTTTCAAATACTGCCCCAAATTTACCAAATAGTTAGTCCACATTTTGTTTGCAATCGGTTACATGTCCGAGAGGGGTGCAAGCCAGCTACCGGTAGTCTGGTTCCCCGACCTGACAATTCCCTGACATCTATAAATTGCTCTGTTTCATTTGAAAAAGGGACTGGGAACCAGACCACAAGAACAGTACATGTATATTTTTCTTAATAGGTTTTCCATCATCTCTGAACGCCAACGTTTAAACAGGTCAGTGTACGTGTAACAACATTTGCTATAAAATACTAACCCCCAAATCCATCCATTTCTGAAAATTACAGCAAAACCAAATGTAGTAGGCCTATATTACCGTACCTTTAACTGGTTGAAGTTGGATCTGAAAAAAAGAAGTCATTTAAATTTGTGTACATGTACCGGTAGTATGCCAGAACAGCCAATGATTCTTAGAATGTACCTCGAATGAATAAATGTTGTTTGTTAAAGGGCCCCTGGTACCTGTACATGTACATTTATTTGTCTTATAATTCTGAAATCACTGCTAAAGCTGGCTGCAGTACCCGGCCCCTGGCAAACCAACACACACACACAGCCAAATCACGCCCTTTGCTGCTACGTGATCAGCAGATCAGTAAACATTGCCATAGTTTGTGGACCCTACTGAACCAACTTTGTTTTTTTGGCTAGTAGAGGGGCGTGGCATGGCATATTGCCAATTGCCCTGTATATATTCAGACGGCAATAATTTATGTCAAAAGCTAGACTTGAGTTTTGGTCTGTTTGTCCTGAACTTTAAACTTGATAAAGTGATTGCTTGCAAGATAATTTTTGTGTATGTTTACATGTGGATTAACAATAACAGTAAAATAGTCGTCTTTTTTAAATGGTACTGGTAGACTACAGTTCTGTACACATATGGTACTTGATATTCAGTACTGTACGAGTTCTTTGTTTTTTAATAAAATTTTTTAAAAAGAAGCATTGTCAAGAGCGCTGCAATTTCTACCTGAAGGAGTTCCCCAGGTTCATGAATAAACATGAGGGCATCTTGCTGTGGTACCGGATTGGTCAGTCACAGCAAAGAATTTGCATGTGCATGTACATGTACATGTACAGTGTACATATTGTACATGTACATGTACATGTTCAGTGTACATGTAAGTACATGTACATTGAACATGTACATGTACATGTACAGTACATGTACAAGTACATGTACAAGAAGCTGGCTTGGTGGGGTGGATTGCCACAAACATGACCAAGTGATGATTCCATACAACTGTACCCTTAGTCTACATGTACATTGACATTGCATGATGTACATGTACATGTATACATGTACAGCATTCCTTGGTAAGTGCATTTGAATTGAGTACATACATCTACACATTTATGTAGATGTACTTTCCTTGATATATTTTACATACCGGTACATGCATGTACATTGTATGTTCATGAACACATGTACATGTGTATGGACTAAAATGACAATACAGGTTTGTTTCCAGTATTGAGAGACCTTCATGTGATATTTGCTTGTTTTCTTTCAGCATTGTTACTAAGGAGTGACGATGTGATGTTAAACACATGTGCAGTACCGTATCATTTTGTTCAGCATTCAAGGGACAAGAACATAGTGTCAAGTTGAGATTATTGTACATGTATATCTTTCATTTGACCGGTTTCTATTGTTTCTTGTCCATTTTTTTCTGCTGCAGAAACAACAATGCATTCATGTAGTGTGAGCCACACGAGAGTCGCATTACTGTCTGGACTGCAGGTGTACTAAATGATAATGACAAGGTAAGCTTTGCTTCCTTCGTTGCAGTTTCGTTCAGCATGAGCTAATTAACATTTTCAGTCTACTTCGTTCATCTTACCCAAATAGCAACTACACACTTGTATTGTTTTAATATAATTGTAGAAATACTTGCAGAACTGATGAAAACTCTACAGAATAGTTTTCTAGGAAAACTAATACTTAGTATATTGAATTGGATAGACTAAAAAACACGTCTATCTCGCCTGTGTCGCTAAGAGAAAAGAGGCAGATTCAATATGGCGGCGACGCCGCATGGCATCATGGGTGGGCGCCAAGAGGTGCATTATTGTGCAATTAAACGCTTAGCGAATTGCCCTGCCGGCAAAGGGAAATATGCAAATGCAGTTGCTATTTGGGTAAGTATTCTCTCGTACGGTAGCTGTAAGTAAAGCCGTAAAATTGGGCCCAGACGGGTGCCTGTACCTTTTGGACACATTGTTTCAAGTTTGGATACCTTTGTTTTAAAGGTAATATAAAACCTTTGTAAACATCCAAAAACAAACTACAAAATTATTATACATAATGTATTTTACCGTACTTGACTGTACATGTACCGGTGAGTGAATAATAGTCTCAAACGTCCTGTGAAGTCATGGCACCTGGTGTGTTGTCATTGTCAAGAAAAGTGGAATTGTTGGCTGACCATCTTTGGGAAAAACTTGATTTGTTTTCCTTCTTCAAATACTGCCCCCTATTTACCAAATTTACAAAATGTAGTTAGTCCACATTTTGTTTGCATTCAGTTACACATCCATGAATGGATGCAAGCCAGCTAGTCTGGTTCCCTGACCTAACAAGTCCCTGGCTCCGTTTCGTCTGAAGTACCAGTAGGGTCAGGGAACTAGACTACAAGAACAACATTTTTTTCTCTTGATTTTTCCAGTATTTATGAACACAAATCTTTAAACAGGTCAGTGTAACAATATTTGCAAAAAATTACTAACCCCAAATCCATCCATTTCTGAAAATAAAAGCAACAGCAAATGTTCTTTATTACCTTAAAGGCAATGATTTTGTATTTTTTTCCCCTCCGATGTACCAGCAATTTGAACACACTTCATTTTTTTCGTCATTCAAACGTGATGTTGGGCCCATGAAGAAAACGGCTAAAAAGTCTTTTGGATTCTGCAAATAAGAAAAAGCAAAATTTGAACCAAAAACAAAAAGGTTTTCCTGAAGTTCTGGAAAAGCCAAACAAATTTGATGAAACATGGACGTCTAGCAATGAAAGTGAAATTTACAGTCTGGAGAAATCTCATTTGTTTAATATTTTGAGTTGTTATTAAGTACATATCAGGCATGCAACTTTTCCTCGGATCCGCTGATTTCCTCGTTTTTTTACTTCTCATGAATGCCATTACAAATTGAAAAATACTGTACAAAGTCTTGTGTGGTTGGAATTTCCTCGTTTTTTCTAAATTCTCAGTTGCATGCCTGACATATATGTGTACCTGTACAAATGCACGTATACCTTTAAAAAATGACTTTGCCCAATGAGCCTTGAGGACGTCACGTCAGTTGTTGTGATGGATTTCCTTGTCATTGATGTCTAGAACCAAAAATAAACCAGTGTTTATTGGCAGGGCCCCTGACAGCCCAAAACTAATATCCACTTCTTCTTTTTGACAGGCAAATTGTCTGTGTAAGGGAGCCATGTCTTGTGTCAATATGGGGTGATTGTGAATGGAAATACCATCATAACACAGCGGCAGCCTTGGTTTCTTGGTTCACAATGCACACTGTGATGTGTGTACTTGTCCACGTACAAGTACATGTACATATGTACGCTTACTCAAAACAATCCCTGGATATTGACTTGGGTGCGTCTGTGTTCTTTTAACCGGGGATGAAATTTGGAGAGAGATAAAGTCAGCGTAAAGCACTTCCTCGTCACGGATTTCAGTGTACAAGTAATGTTGTAAAGTGTACACAAGAATTTTTTTGATTTGAGTTTTTGTTTAAGCTATTTGCTTACCAATGTACATTAGTCCGTGTCCAGAACGGGCTTCAAGTGTTACAGCTGTGACCAGGGGTGTGAAATCTCAGCTTTAAAGCTGATTTCAG
Source organism: Patiria pectinifera (assembly GCA_029964075.1). Classification (NCBI taxonomy): domain Eukaryota; kingdom Metazoa; phylum Echinodermata; class Asteroidea; order Valvatida; family Asterinidae; genus Patiria; species Patiria pectinifera. The sequence goes on from CM057146.1 coordinate 18,306,659, forward strand.
CTTTTTTTGTTTTGGATTTCAGCTTTTTTCCCCACACTTGCTATGTACAAAAGTATAGGAGATTTCCAAAGTTCAGCTTTTTTTTTTACACCTTTTTCAGCTGTTTTCAGCTATTTTTATCAGTGGTCACTCACACCCCTGTGTGACTATAGACTTTATTCCCGAGTTGGCCATATTAAATTGAAAGCGAGGTAAAGTCTTCATTTTTGGAACTTGCAAGTAGCCATGATAAAATAAAAGTTCATTACAAACTAATACCAGTCTGCTCTGATGACTAATTTAAAATTTATGAATAAACATACCCTATTGTTTGAAGACACATTTAAAAAAAATAAAAAATTGAAAGCGAGGCTTGGAACGTATTCCAATCATAAAATAGTCTGGCGCCATCCCATTCAACAGTTTACAGTTTATAAAATAGATTCTTAGATAATTAATGTCAATGACTGCAGTACAGTGTGTGTGTGTATGCGATAGACATGCACTTTGATGCTGGACATCCTCAAGAGCGCTTGTAAAGTATCGTACGTGTAGTAACTGATTATAGATAGCAATCCTTTTTTTTTTTCTGTGTTACACTTCAGTACTCTTCCAATCTGAAGTCCCACTATCAAATTTCAATCACACTTCCCAACGGGTGTCAACACCTTGCGATATTCCCATCCTCTTGACAAAACTGTTGTCGCAGATTTTATGGAGTGACCTCAGTTGCATACCGTTCTCCCCAATTGATCTTTAAAAGGGGAAAAAAATATCATAATAAACCTTCAGGGTCTAGGGAGAAGTCTATTGAAAGAATCAGGCGACTGATCCGACACTTGAAAACCTGTCATCACAGGCCACGTCTGCCCCCCCCCCTCCCCTTTTTCCTCCAGTGCTTATCGTTTAGCGAGATCCTCGACCGATCCTTGCCTCTGACATTTTGCAGATTGCCCCGTTGGGCCCTACTGTCTCCATGTAACAGTTGGCCTAGATACATGTCGATGGCAGCGCGGCCCAATTCTCTGGGTTTTGCGGGGAAGCTTACATGTATTCAATACAGCGATGGCAAGGGTCACTAGTTCCGTGTTTTGTCAGCGGGCGCTCAGGGCTTTGGTCAGCTTGTACGCCGGTATTGATTGCTGTCGTATTAAGACTGCATTCGATGGTTTCCTTGCTTCGGCAATACGGCATTCACAAGAGGAAAATGCAGCGTGCATTTTAGAGGATCTAATAGGTGTCTCGGTTTTGCTCTGTGTCGTGGTGAATTAACGTTGCACTGTATCTGTTTAGTATGAGAAGTGCTTACGCTTTATGTTTTTTGCCGTGTTGGATTGATTTGGCAGTGAGCCAATGCCTTGAGCGGTGTCATAGAGCTGATAGATTTGCCCTCCCATTCTCAGTTGTCTGTGTAGAATCCAGACAAAATAAAGTGGGTGCGGACAGTCCAGTAAAGCAGAAACGTATACATGTACGTGTGATGGGAATTAGGCTCAATTCAATAAACATTTGATGTTCATGTGCGCATTTTAACTCAAGAAGACCTGTGAAAAGATTCTTCCAAGTTTTTCAGTTCTGAAAATCCATGTTTGGAAATCAAGCAGTTCTTGGGTTCTAAGAAGTTGACGAGCTGACGACAGACGACCATGGCATCCTGGATATATCCCAGTTGATGTCACAGACTGTTCCCCAGGTTCCGCCGTGAAGGATTTCCATTCCACCTGACCGCTGAGATATGTGGGCCTGTGACCCGGGTTCGAATCCTGCCCGGGCCAATATGTGGATTGGCTTTTCAGTCCCTACCTGATTCCGTGGGTTTTCCTTGCAGAATGTTCTTCTGGGCTTTTCTTCCCACCTCTAAAACTGTAATTTATTCTCATTGTCTTCTCTCTACAGGTTTCTTCAGGCTTTCGAGCTACAGTGCTTAGGTTACTTTTGAGGAATCCTTAGTTTCATCACCAGAAATAAATAAAACAAAATATGCTTTGCAGAAATCCAGCATGTCCACTCCACTCGCATGACAATAAAGCCTGTACTCTGAGCCGGATCACTCAGTTGACGTGACTCACAAAGACCCCTCCCCCTTTTCTAATCAGGCTTTGTGGGAAATGAAGTACTTCCCTTCCAGGAGCCACTGGTCATACTTTTATTGTTCCCTTTGTTTTACAACTGGGCAGTTCCCCAATGTCGGACGTACATTTTTGGACAGTTCAACCGTATGCATAATAAAAGTTGTAGTCATACAAGTGGATTATAATTTTGATAAATCATGTCAGTTAGTTACTCCAATGATGTAAAAACATCGAGCATGAAAGTTCGTTTCCAGTCCCATTTAATCAAGTAAATAGAAGACACCTTTTTGGGACTTGAGTTACAGAGCTCATATCAGGAGCTTGTGACACCATCACAGTGTCTTTATCAACTGGTAAAAAAAAACATGATGGTGTCGCAAGCTCCTAATATGAGCTCTGTAACTCAAGTCCCAAAAAGGAATCTTCTTTAAGTTTACTTGATTTAAAAAAAGACATTATTCATCCAAAGTTTGCTTTTTATAAGTAGAAATTGCCTCGAAATATCATTGTGTATTACCGAGTTAATTTTTGAGTTACAAGTAATAGCTGAACCGTTGAACATTGTTAGAAACATACTACATGTATATTTCAATAAAAACCGATAATAAGCTTCATGTGTTTTAATTGTGGCGTTTGGATTTGTTTTTAAAGTTTTGGCATTGAGGTTTATATACCAGTAGGCCTTAATTCTGTGGAATTGCCCAGCTTCAAAACAAAAAGAAGTCCGAAATTTGAGTGCCATTTGTATCTGGTTGGATCTCATCTAGCCCGTCTTTGCTCAGGGATTTGTAGACTCTAGGAACTGGCTTCGTTCCCTGTTTACATTCGTTTACCTCGATTGTGATTGCGATTGCCACTCTGGAACGCGAGCGCCAGCTGGTTTTCAGTTCAGCTTTCCAGAGGGAAGGGAAGGTTTTAGAGCATGTCAATTCCTCATCCTTTGGGCTAAAAATAGGCTATCCGGCATGCTGGAATGCATCCTATGGGGAGCTGTACTGCTACACATTATCGTAGGAGGAAAAGAAATTTGGTTTGTTAACCCTAACTCCCTAGGCATTTTTGCTAGGATGCAACCTCAGTCTTGAAAAATCCTCCTACTGCCTCCGGGAAAAATTGCATACAGCCTCAATCCTGCAAAGTCCTCTGTTATTTCTTGAGTGTGGTCTTTGGAGGGGTGACCACTGCCTCAATCCTGCAACATCCTCCAGCAATCACTGTCAATATGTTGAGGCAGAGCCAGTGACATCCTGGAGCAGTGCGGAGGATTTCAAGTGTAATCAAGGCCTAAATTTATGCGTGGCTGAGCATAAACAACACAAGGTCCGGCCCAAGACCTTGACACAGTGCATCCTCCAAAATCAGCCATACATTTTTGCCATAGCCTCCATCCTGCAAAATCCTCCATTTTGCAAAGAGGATTTTGGAGGATTGGGGAAGGTTATGGTTAATGTAATATAGAACATTTGCTTTCGCTTTAATTTTCAGAAACGGATGGATTTGGGGGTTAGTAGTTTATAGCAGATATTGTTACATTGACCTGTTTAAAGTTTTGTTTTCATAGATGCTTGAAAAACCAAGAAAAAAAATACTGTTTGTGTACTTTTAAGTCTGGTTCCCTGACCCTACTTCAGGCAAAGCAGAACGATTTATAAACATCAGGGAATTGTCACGTCAGGGAACCAGACTAGCTGGCCAACACCCTTTTACGCACGTGTAACCGATTGCAAACAAAATGTGGACCAAACTAAATTTGGTAAATTGGGGGGGGGGGCAGTATTTGCAAAAATGTTTTTTTCCAAAGATGGTCAGCCGACCATCGTTGAAAATTGATACAAACATTCCGCTTTTCTTGGAAATGACACCACACACTGGGTGCCATGATTTCCCAGGATGCCTGAGACTATTATTGCAGTAAAGTAAGGTACATGTACAATGTATTTCACAATAATTTTGGTAGTTTTGGTTTTTGGTTGGCCTATATGTTGTACATACGGTATGTACATGTGCATGTACCGATACATTGCCTATAATAGGAATCAAAAGATACCGTACACATAGTGGTAGATGTACACGTACATGTAACAGAAAGTGAAAGACAGACAATGACAGAAAACACCATCAAGTGTGTTTTAAGTTCAAAGATGTATTCACATACATAATTTGTAAGAGATCTTACGTTATACATGTACTCAATGAACATACTGTACAAGTGTGTACGTACATGTACATGTACATGTGTTTTTGTTTATGTTGGCCCAATACTGTACAATCCTGTATTTTTCATGCATGCATATTTTTAGAGTGCTTGCACTGTGCACAGCTATTTTTGTTGTATTGTGATTACTAGGTTTATAATGAGGTCACCAGTGCATGTCAGGACTTGTTAAGCATGACCTGACTGTTTACAAGTTGACATGCACACCACAGTACATGGTTACTCTATTTACTCATTATTTGAATATGACTACATGTCCATGTATTGTACATGTACAGTATTAATTGATACACAGGTACCGGTATTTGGTATGTTTGTACGATGTAAACAAGTATACGTACATGTACATTGTACATGTACATGTACACACATACATGTATGATGTATCAACCTACATGTACATGAACATGTACATGTACAGGTTGTTCATTATGTGTACATGTACACATGTTGTCGGCATGGTTGCTCTGTCCGTATCAGACAGGAAGTTTCCATAACTTAGCCTATCTTTTCTGATTAGCATTTTTAATGAGTTGTGATGGCTGTGTTTTTCTGCATGACTGATTTACATACATACATTTACATGTTTACATTTTGTACAACCGATGCATTTTTTTGTTCATTTCAAATTTAATCGGAGTGACCAAAAGAAAATGCAAGTAAAAAGTAAGAATTATTAATGCCTGAAAAAAAGTGATTGATTGTACATGATTGTAACATAAATTTCGTGTTCTCATCCTTTTCAGGTATGTTTTGCATTGCCAAGAATGTTTAACCAGCAGATAGAAATAGTAAGTGGATTTTTTTTTAAAGTGACTAAAAGTTCTGTACAAAAATTTGTTTTCCATCTTTAGAATTTTATTTTCCACAAAAAAAAAAAATGTTTACACACTGTACCAAATCACAAACAGAGCCCCACTAGCATTGCAAGTACGTGTACAATTTCTCTTCAATTTTATTATTGTTAAATAATTATTACAAAGTAAACATTTAAATCTACGTCGTCAATTTAAGGATCTATGAATGAGACCTAAAACTTAACATTTGGTAAAGCGGTGTCATAGTTTCAATTTCAGTTTCAAGCTACGTACATATATGTGTATTTATTCCCTCCCCCCCCCCCTCCCTTCTTAAATTGAATAACGTCTGCTGTCTGAATGCATTATTCATATGTAGGGCCCTGCATTCAATTATTCCTGTGTGTACATGTACATGTATCTCCCAACGGAGACTAGTTATTGTCAGGACTTGTGGCCAAAGGCTGTTCCCAAAAAAAAATGAGGCCTTGTGTTTTTTTATTCTTGCAAGCGCAGCAGTGCGGCATTAGGTATGCCAGCCACGGTCTGATAAGCTGAAGCATGTTCCTCCCCACGCAAGCCGATGGCACTTCCCAGACAGGAAATGAATATCAACGTCTGGCTGGCCGTTTTTTTTTTTCTTCCCTTTTTTTTTTTTCTTTTTCGTTGCTTCGTGTGAGTCACTCTTCTAGTTCTGCTGAACTTCTTACAGCATGCGCAAGCACTTGCTCGCTCACTCAGCGACACTTTTCACATCTCGCAGTGTCATTACGAGAGCATGAGAACGAAAGATTCCTGATTGATTTTGAGCTTGAATGCTTGAATATGGATCCGCGTAACCTGTAAGTTATATTACAAGTTTGTGATAAGATTGCGCTGAGCCGTAGCCTAGGTAGTCTGCGTGCCTTTCAAACATGCTCAATCACAAGCAAATGCAGCGATTTTTTTTATTCTGATCATATTGCATGCCAGCACTTTGCCAGAGCATTCCTTTTTTGCACAGCATTTGCTCGTTTACAGTTGATGTGCAGTCCATTGGCAGGGTACCCACTCTGCCTTGAATGCAACGGATGTTTGTGTACCAAATGTTGTGACAGTAAATTCGAACTTGTTATATCTTGATTGCCGAAGGCGAGGGTAATTATCAGCATCCAGTCTCCAACCGGTCTTCAACATAGTGTTTAATACCAGCCAAGCACATATTTATTCCCATTCATTAATACCTTTTCGGTCAAAAAATTCAAAACTTTTTGGCCCTAAACTCGAAACAGTCCAAAATGAAAAATTTCCAACGATTTTGTTCAACAGTTTTACTTCATTTTTTCGAAACACCCCTTTTTCTATATTATGGTTATGCCCCTCTACAACTGCCTTAACTTACATGTATATGGAGATTGGCACGCGCGTCACGCGTACTGTGCTAAGTGGCACAGAATGCAGCTGTGCCGGTGTAGTGTGAATTTCTGACTATGAAATACTGACTCACTGGTAGTATTGCGCATGCCTACATGAGGATTGTGAATGCTCAACCAATGAAACGGTAAAAGGCACCGGATTTCATGGGAGTCGTATTTTCATGTGACACTGGAAAAGTTTTTAAGACCAGCTAGCCGGTCTTTTCCGTTTAAAACCGGCCATGTGACGGGCTCTCTATCAATAGGAATGGTAAACTGTGTTAGGTATTTATGAATGAATGTTTGTATACATGTACCGTACATGTAGGCATGCAAGTTTTCCTTGGTTCAGCTGAATTCAGCCATTAAAAATGAAAAAAACACTATATTATGGAGTCTTGTTAATCTTCAGACTCCTCCTTTTTGGTTGTTTCCCCGTTGCATGTCTGCATATGTAGTAGAATGAACACTGAATAAAGTGTCGCAAGTTGTAAACTGAACATCCAAAGAAAGACTGAACTCAATCGTGTTTAATTATAAGCTTATTCATTTTGTTTCGTTTGTTTTTCAGTTGTTTGCAAGAGAACTGTCCCATTGGCAAGCTCCCACCGCTGCAGCTTAAGTCAGGTGGTGAGGAGCCCACCATGTAGACTATATCACCCTCCAAGCCATTCTAGGGGAGGTTTATGCAAGATTTTATCAGAGTCTTTTGTAGGTAAGACAGAAACAAAATCTGTTTCATCATAAACCCTACTTGTTTTGCTCTTCTCTTCCTGCACATATTGTTGGAAATACTTATTTTCTTTTTAACCCTCCTAGTGGAAAGTCAGTTTTCGGTCTGAATATTGACTTCCCATTGGGAGGGTTAACCGGATCAAAGCAATATGTAAACATTTTTAAATCCCGAAGGTTAATTTCGGGTGAAGGGATACAAAGTGTTAAAGGTAGAGTATATCATTTGTCGTTTGTGCATTTCTTTCGTTTGAAGCAACAAAAATGCTCAAAATCTAAAGAAGGGTGCTTAACAAGTAACATGATGAAGTTTTACCTCATTGAATGCTGTATATTCATTGAATGCTGTTTTGAATTGCGCCCGTAAGCAGCATGTGGGACATGTTCTCATTCAGTCAATTACAGCTACGTGATGTCGCGCACTTAACCGACGAATTATAGCAACCGTGCGCGTGTGAACTATTAACGGAATTTTTTTTTTTAAAATGCGTCTTCAGACGCATCTTTGCAAATGGCCTTCTTTTATTGTTTTCTTCAAAATGACAGCATGCCAGAAAGAATAATTTCACAGGGAGTTTAATATCGTTACTATCTTTAAACCAAGTATGCCTTTCAACAATAATTTTGTCAGTTACTTTTTGGATGGTTGCAAATGATATACTCTACTTTTAACCACACAAAAGAATTGTGCAGGCGTTTGAAGTGTTATGCACACTCCACAGAAGATAAACTCAAAGTGTGGGGGCTATTAAACTCAATCGGCAAAAGTGGTTTTGCAAAATTTGAAGGGCTAATATTCCCAGTACCAAATACATTTCTTTGCCATACGGCTCTTGTCATGTGCATACAACAGTGAAAGAGACATGGCCCTATTTTGGAGTCGGGTTTTTAACCCTCACCCCCGTGAGTGATTTACTAGGAACCTTCCTCACTCCTGCAAATTACAACACCATATGGTAAACTCTACACCAAACTGTTGGACTCTGATTATGGTGGTACATGTATGCTTAACCCATGTAAAGCATAATCAGTTTACTAGTGTAGTACTCACTCCAACAGATTCCAACAAATTCGTGGAATGAGACTGCATAGGTATTGGTAGGGTTAAGGCACAAGGGGTCCCCATGTCCCTGAGCAAGCAACTTTACTGCAATTTTTCTGGATTTTCTGGTTCATGTAGATGCAGCTATATTAACGATATTGACCTTTTTGCTTTTTCCTCTACAGGACGCAACCAGTGCTGCATATTGTCACAGAAGAATTTTAGTTCTTCTTTCGCACACATTGTACTGAAAAGCCTTAACGTTTAAAAGAGGTGAGATTTATCCTTAAGTATGGTGACGGCCCATTACAAAATGAAACAATAAAATTAAGCGGCCTGAAAATTCTATTCAAAATGCTCAAATAAGTAATTCTATGAAAAAAACAATCTTGAACAAATATTTCTCACATCAATTCTTACCTTATAAACGCAATTGTGAAAGTACAAATTTGTGTTCTCCTTTTCTACAGTGCTATTTATGAGGCTGGAAAATTTACGTTTGAAATAACAGTGGAACTACTGTGAGGTTTTGCTGTTGAGTAGTTGTCTGCTTCGAGACAAGTAGAGAAGACTATAGGTAAGAGTTTGGCCGTCTGTGTATAAAAGTGTCCCTGTGTTACTAAGCATTAGCCAGAAATTCAATAAACATTGATCTTAGCAGTGAATAAAGGGATTTTTGTTCTTAACTGATATGCCTCACCAAATTACTTGGATCTCTTTTGTAGGTAGGGTTAAGTTCCACCAAGCCTGTTTTTTTTTCACTGTACTCTGGCATGCATTAACAAATGCCTATCAATGATGGTAGTGATGTTTAAAGGGTCCGTGAGATGAAGTTTTTTGGAACGAATTTTGTGCAACTTTCTGCTCCTCTTAAATGTATGAAAACTATTTGACACCCGTTTTTGGTTACTATTTGACACCCCTTTTTTGGTTCATTTTATTGGAAAGTGCACTTCTATAATTGTCCATGCTTTTTTTCGGACAATTGAGGGTGCTGTTGCTGTGATGTCATTTCAGGAAGACACTGTTGATTTTAGGGGTTTTCTGTTCAACTTGTGAACCAACAAATTTGCTCATTGAAAACATTTGTGAGAAAAAAATTGCTCATTGGCTTACTGCCATGTACTGACTCAAATTGACTGTAAAATTGAGGTTCTGCCTGAAATGACATCACACTTTTGCTCATGAATATGGAAATTGCATTAGCATAAAAACCCAAAATGTACCGAATAATTACCCTTGAAAATGGCAACAAGAGAACCTAACAATGCAACCGTCTTTTTTTTCTTTTCTTTTGATTATTTTTTTCTGTTTAATTCACGTCTACTCATTTTCATGTTTGTTTCATTCCAGGGTTTTTTCACAGAACAAAGAACGCCAAAGGTAGGTTATTGCACCTTGCTATTTGACACGTTATGTTGAACTTTAAAAATTCTAAATATTCCCATGTTGACTTTTTTATGCTGGAATTTTCAAACATTAGTGTCGGATGTTCACAACTCCAAAAGTTGTCGAGCAGTTTTATTATTCACACGCGTACATCCTATTATTCCAAATTTTGCCCATTTAAAGGGCAAACATGTCTTTAAAGGGCTCATGACATGAATTTTGTGCAGCTTTCTGCTCCTCTGAAATGTATGAAAACAACTTGACATTCCTTTTCGGTTCATCTTATTGAAAAGTGCACTTCTTTAAAACATTAAAAATGTTCCATACTTTTCCGGACAAATGAGGGCGCACTTGCTATGATGTCATTTCAGGAAGATAATGTTCAGTTGAGGGGGCATCTGTTCAAATTTTGAACCCAACATTTGCTCATTGAAAACATTTTGTGAGAAAACTTTGCTCATTGGCCTACTGTTGTGTACTGGCACAACAACAAATCACCAAAGCAAAGAACATTTTACGACAGCAAAATGTCCAGCATTCTGGTAATTTTTTTGTGCTGAAATGACTGTAACATTGAGTTTTTTGCCTGAAATGACATTACACTTGTGCTCATGAATATGCAAATTTGCATTAGCATCAAAACCAAAAAGGCACCAAAATGCCCTTAAAAAAGGGCAAAATGAAAATTGAATATCAGGTTGAATGGGACACAAAGGTGCATTTGGGTACAAGGACTGCATTTAAAAACATAACATAACATGGCCCTTTAAGAGTAGATGTAGATTGTAGTCCAAACATAGTTCAGCAAGTTTGTTTATTTTGTCATGACAATGAAACGCGTTATCAGAACCCCGCTGTGGAATTCAAATTCTGCGCACAAATATCTGAATTTTTGGGGGGAAAAGTACAACTGGTCAATGTACAGTACAATGTACATGTAAGTGATATTGTACACATTTTGCACTCTGGTGAAATGTAAGAGTGAGTCATTTCCAGTGCAGGTCCACACACCCACAGATTCACAGTCCGACACTGAAAGAATCGATTCTTTTTTCGTTTCTTTTCTCATTTCTTTTCTCACTCTCTCATTTTTCTTGGCATCGGTCCAACCCACATCCTAGGCCCCTTGGAACAAATAAAAAAAAAAAAAAAAAAAAAAAAAACCTGTCGAATCATGTTGAACTCCCTTCCGCAGATTTTATCAAATATACAAGCCAAAGCACAAGCGTTAACTGCCATTTGGAGCGGACACGACGGGAGACTGCGCCGACCTGACGCCGACTGGCACCTCACGGCGGCGTGCGTACGGTGTTTGTGTGCTTCCACTATTGGCAATTATACACAGCTTATTTTTTTACTGGTGAGTTGCAGTTCTCAGATCTCCGTTTTTATGTTTTTAAGCATCATGTTGTACATATTACACGGGTTAAACATCTGCAGACTAGTGTACTGCAGATCTGTAGCACTTTGGTAGTACCGGTACGTGTAGCACTAAAGCTGAAAAACACTGATCCATTGGGCAGTCCATCTGCAACATCTTCACAGAGTCTACCGATCAGCAACTGAAGTAGAAAGATGCACCACGTGTTTTCTGCAGTGTTAAATTTTGCCAAATTTCTGAAACAAACATGCCCAGAGACGTTAGTATTGTCAATGAGTAAAGTTTCTGTCAAACCTTTATAATGCATTCAGGGCGTAGATTGTCACCAATTACTGTAACTTGTTCATTTATTACAAATTTAACTGTTTGTGTAAAGACAAGCAAGCGTGGTACTTTGAAACTTACAGTACAAACATACAATACAGCTCAATAGTTGAAAAGTCAAGTGAAAATTATGCTTTTAAAACCAAATTGTAATACTGAGCAGGCTTTCACCAATATTTGAATATTCAATGTTTTGTTAAATACTGAAATTCAAGATTTCATTGTGTCAGTGACATTGATTGTCTTATTTTTATTGATTATTTCATCAGATGTTACTCTTAGTCCATGGACCAAACCAGTGCTAAACAAAGAATAGTAGTTGATGAACACGATATGGAGGCCTGGCCAGCGATCACTCGTGGTGAGAACAGTCGTCCCGCCGCCCCATCTGAGAACGAACTGAAAGTGGCTTCCTCTGCCGGCACCATCAATACAATCGCTGCACCCACCAACATGCCAGCATCCGGCCACACCCAGGCCCCACCCAGTGAGCCGGGCCACGCCAGTATGGCTGCTACCACAGCCTCAGGAGCCAAGAGCATCTGGAACACAGGCTGGGGCTCTATCACCACCACCGCCGGCAACTCAGTCTGGGGCACCAGTACCCCATCCTCGGCCGGCAGCGGCTCAGCTGAAGTGGAGAACTCCAAGGACCCACGATCCGGTTGGACCGGGGGCAACGGGAGCAAGAGTGTGGAGGAGAGCAACGGGATGGACACCCAGCCTCCTGCCCCACAACAAGGCCAGGTGTCGGATCGGATGCAGACTGAGAGCCCTCGGCCAAGCAGCACGGTACCCGCTAGTACCTCTGGCTGGGGTCCAGCCAAGGAACAAATAATAGGTGCTAACAACTCTGCCACTAGTGCTAATGGTAAGAGTTTTTTAAACAACAGACTCTGAACAAACTTTTGAACGTGAAATGGAGCAGCGTAGCGGAATTGTAATCAAATCCGCACGGTTTGATAACAAGTCATCCAGTCTTGAGTCAAGTGATAAGTTACTTGAGTAAGCTGTGATGAGGGGTTTTCCTTAATACCTCGGTTCATCCCCTGTTCCTGCGACCTGACTTGTTGACATTCACAATCAGAAATTAACAGTACCCTAAAAAGCTGCGGATTTAAAAAGTTAGCACATAACAACTGCATGTTGTTTTTGAATGCAAGCATTTTATTTTGGCATTCATGATAGCTTGAACAGTGAGAATAAAATAACATGTATGTAGAATATTTTTTATTGATCTTAATATGATGTGTTCTTTCCCTTTTTAAGGTTCCTCATGGGCTGCTGGTTCTAGCACCACCAGCAGCAATAACCAGCTTGACCTGACCAACACAGCACCCTGGAGCTCAAGCAACACCTCCGCTGGTGGCCCTAGTGGCTGGAATACCGCCCCTCCCAAGACCCCAACCTCTGGCTGGGGAGACATGCCAAATACCGCCGGCTCCGCGGCACCTGTCGCGGGATGGGGGGCAGTCCCTACCCAGTCATCCAACTCCGGCTGGGGTGGGAAGCCCAACTCAAGCCAGCAGACCAACTCCAGCGAGGCAGCAGCTGTGCCTGGGTGGGGAGACAGCACCACCCCGGGCAGCCAGTGGAGACGACCGGGCCAGACCCCTACCTCAGCGGGGCCTTCTGGATGGGGTACCTTGCCAAGCCCCAGCCCTGCCACAGGTCCTGCCACAGGTCATGCAGGTCCTGCCACAGGTCATGCAGGTCCTGCCACAACTGGATGGGGAAGTAACTCGGCTGCAATACCCAACGATGGACCTGACTCGCGCCCCAACAGGCAGCCGCCGACCCCGTCAGGCTGGGGAGGGGGCGACAATCGACGCAATGGAGGCAACAGCTCGGGATGGGGACCTCCCTCTGGCAATTCCTGGGAACCTGGCAACAGGAGCGATCCAAAATTCAGCTCCATGGAAACTAACGCAGAAGGATGGGGCAAGAAACCCATCAACCAGGATACTCAGTGGGAAGGGGGTGCTCAACAAGTGCCTAAGACTTTGGATAATGGTACTGCTGCCTGGGGAGGAAATCAGGGTACTCCAGCAACTCCAGGTTGGGGTCCCAATCCTCCACCACCGTCTGCTTGGGGAAAGCCTAGGATGCCAAGTGAGGCACCTCAGGTTGTAACTCCCCCAGCACCACCACCTGCTCAGTCTGCTTGGGGAGGCGATCGCAAACCAGCCTGGGGTGCAACACCTGGTCGGAATGACGGCAATGTTGGGATCCCGGGACCTGGAATAAGAGGTGGAAGTGGAATTGATGGCAACATGGGTATGCGTGGAATGGTTGGTAACAATGCAGTTGGTGGCAGCAGTGGGATTGGGATGAGTGGCAGCAGTGTGATGGGCTCTGGATCCACTCAGTGGCGACAACCACCAGGGCCAATGGAGCGTCGTGAAAGCACAGGCCAGAGTCGTCCTAGTGGCTGGGGAAATCCCATGGGCATGCCTCCAGGCAGCAACCCCCATGGCCAGTCTGACAGCAGCTCATGGGGCACCTGGTCTAATGAGGAAGCAAATCCTCCCATGGAAGGCCCTCCTCCTCCCAGAATGCCTGAAAAGCTTAGTGGCTGGTCAGATATTTCTGACATCCCAACCACCATCATCCCCACTGGCTGGGGTGGCCCTTCCACACAACCAAACCGCAAGATGCCCGTCGATGATGGCACCTTTGTTTGGGGTAACTCCGGCGAGCACAACGCAAGAATTGAAGCCCAAAATCGCCGCAACATCGTCCGCTTGGCCTCCCTCGTTGAGGAGGAGGAACACAGTACTATGCAAACACCTCCGCCTGACACCCCTGGCGAGGCAGCAGATGGGACGGCTGTGCCTCCATCGCCTGTCACCACCAACGCACCAGAGGGGAGCACAATCCAAGCACCCAAACCAGAGGGCGGTACTACCTCCCAGGCAGGTTGGGGAGAGGCCAGTCAGGATCAGAAGGCCCAAGGCTGGGGCAGTGCTCCCAAGACTTCTGAAGAGGGTCAAGGAACGGGATGGAATAGGAATGGAGGAGCAAAACCAGCATCGAGCGGTGGCAAGTGGGATGAACCCTGGGGCGGCAGTAGTACTACTGGTGGCAGTACTCAGGACAAGGACTCTATGCAAGCTGGATGGAATGAGGGCCCAGGCGGAAATGGAAACGGTAAGTTCAAGGAAAGTTTGTTGAAATATGTTCAAAGAGATGTTTAACAAAGTAGCGGGATGCCGCGCAAAGCACACTTCTTAGGCCTTTTACAATAATAATGCGACACACAGACACCAGACAGAGAGATAGACAGATATCAGACAGAATGAAGTTCTCAATTGTTTCTTCAGATTTATCAGGCTTAAATTTTTGTTTTAATCTTGTTGTCTGGATGGCATAATAATAAGGGAATAAATGTGTGCTCCGGAGGTTT
>CM057146.1:18321889-18445889 GCA_029964075.1 Patiria pectinifera
AAACTCGGGGAGATTTGTTTTCATAAAGTGCTCGGAGCCCTAAACGGGGATCAGAATCCCATCATTGCTCACTCTGCAAGATTTCTTCAAATGGTAGGTTCAAACCCAGAAAAAAAGTCAACAAAATTAGGCTGACATTCAGTGGAATTCTTCAAGTGTTGGTTTGAACCTATCATTTTGGTAAATAATGAATAAATAAATGTGGGGGGCTCATCGTCGTTACATGCAGCAGAAGCTGATTTACGAAGGACGCAGCTACAACGGGGTCAAGCCGGAGGCATGTAAAGACACCTCAGGCAGCCACCGTACTACCCGTGTCTTACCTTGAAGCACGGCCAGATCAAAACGGTTGATTTTTGCGGAGGGAGGAAAACCGGAGAACCCGGAGGAATACCCTGGTGGCACAGGAGAGAATCAACGATACCAACAGCTCCACTCCCATACGACCTGAGCAGGGAATCAATCAGGGGCCAGAGCGGTGAGAGGCAAGTGCTTTACGCACTGTGCCACCCATGCCACCCATTGATACAGTGCTTGACTCATCTGTTTTGCCAAGGCTTCAGGGTTCGAACCCTGCCATTGTATTAATGGTTCAGTTGCTTTGGCTAGCTCTTCCAAAAGTTGCATCCAAACCCAGCACTGCATAGTTTGTTTAATACTTGGACTGATTTTTCAAATTTTGGGGTTCGATTCCAACCATTGTTTAAAATGGCCCAATTACCCTCTGGGACAGTGTCCAAAGTGTGAGCTCAAGCTTAGCTATTTGTATGCATCAAAATCTTTGTCTTCAACAGCCGCCATATATGGGTGCAAATTTAATGCAATCATCAGCAATCCAGGTTCCATCAAAGCTAACTTGTGTGGCCACCACAGAAAAAAAATCCCTTCTTGATAAACAGAGATGCCACTTTTCCGGTTTTAGCCGGAATTTCTTTTTCTTTTTTTTTAATCTCACAAAATTCTGGGTATTTTTTTTTGGCCGTCAAAATAAACTGGGGAAAAAAGAGAAAAATGTGTAGATTTTTACCTCATTAGCGCTCTTGAGTTTTGTACAATTAAGCGCATGCACGGCACAATGTTGCATTGTTCGTTGAAGTAGTCTTAAAAACAAGGCTTTGTTGTTACCGAGCCTGCATGCCAAACAGGAGGCCAACCCACTTGCAGTATTCAACGGCGCGTCGCGCATGCTTCACCGCGTGCAGGCGTGTTGTGTGCTCAGCACACAGAGCATTCAGCCTGGAAATCAAGTCTATCATTTCAATTATCGGTGGTTTCCCATCGCAGTGGTATATTTTAATATAAAAATCGTGCATGTTTCGTGTCAAGTACGTTGGAATTTGGGGTAGGCAGAATAAATAATAGGAATATGAAAAAAGTTAAAGTGATTGAACGAATTGACAGCTTAAAGGCCAAAGAAGCAAATATTAAACATACAAGAGAAAGATGACAACAGGAACTTTGTTTTCACAAAAAAAATTAATTTCCGGGGTTTTTTTTCAAGCAGATGTTCCGGGTTTTTTTTTTCAAGCAGACCCAGTGGCATCTCTGGATAAAATACTCTACCTTTCAGTCAGTGACATGTTTTCTTCGGGGTGGGGAGAACATTTTCATTGGAAAATGTTAGGAGTGTGCTTTCACGGGTAATTTTGGAGCCGGCTAACAGTTACATTTGTACCATAACAGTCAATTACTTGCAGACCCATAATTAACAGGAAAACATCAGACCGGGAAGATAAATTTGTCTCGCTGCGCGCATCCCAACCAGCAATAACTACCACCCCTCAGATAACCAAATTTTAATTTAAACCCGCCACAGGCTCTCCTTTGGCACCTGCTGGCAAAGGGAAGACTTTGTTAATTATATTTTGAAAATTATCAAAGTGTATGTAGGACTGGTACCGAATACCCTGTGAAATTACTCGGCCTCAAATGATATCATTCGGAAGAAAACAATCATTGAAGGTGGTTTCAGAAAGTGTGCCCACGGCCACATTTTTTTACGTGCATTCAAATATGAAATCCAGTAACAAGACCCCAAAAATTGTGCATATATATTTTATTTGGTTTCTCACAATCTATGGTATATTATCGACTGAAACTTCATCAAGTAAATTGTTATGCACCCTTCTTACAATTTTGAGCAATTTGTTGCTTCAAACGGGGGAAAAAATGCACAAAAATCAAATGATCCTATGAAGTTTAATTGCCGTTGTGGGTCAAGTATCAGGTACCTTTGTATCAGTCCCAGCCCTAGAAGATGTGTGACTTTCATTTTTTTGTGACCCCCTTTTTTTTCTCCATCTTTGTTGTCAACAGCCGGGTCGAATCTTCAACACCTGGATGGGCGATCCTCCCAGATTGCTGATCCTGGGAGCTATCCTGGACGTCATCCAGAAGCAGAATCTGCTTGACGTGGCCAGAGAATCTGGGGAGGTCTTGATGGAAGGACTGCGCAGTCTTCAGGTCAATCAAATTTTTTATTTTGATTTTTTTTTAAATATTGTTTTGGACGGTTTGGCTGGTTCATCTAGTTTTGAATCAAAACAGATTCAAAGTCAATTGTTTTTATTTAACCACTTTACCGCGGGATTATTTTTCGCGGAAAATTTCGATTTTTGCAAAAGGCCAAATTTTCCAGCCAACTTCTGATATACAGAAGGGCATGTAGCCCTTTCAAAATCTAGGATACAAAAGCCCAATTCATAGACTTTCTTTTAGTACAAGAATCATTCAAATCACTCATGTACTTTTCAATTTTAAACACAGCCACCGTTTTAAAGTTCTGTCCATGGATCACAAGAAGGTAAAACAAATCACATAGGGATGTGATTGTTTTCGTTTTGCTGAAAGAACGCACAACTTTTTTTGTGATCCGTGGACAGAACTATAAAACGGTGGTTGTGTTTAAAACTCTGTAACTTGAAAAGTACGTAAGTGATTTGAATGATTCTTGTACTAAAAGAAAGCTTATGAATTGGGCTTTCATATTCTAGATTTTCAAAGTACTGTGGCGAATCCCGTCCGGGTCCTCTTGACTCGGTATACTGCTCGGGCGAGCGGCAGTCCTGCAGCACTTGGGGTGGTCCGTTTGGAGACCGTATATCGCCGCGCGTGACTCTTAACTTAGGGGTAGGGTGGGCTTGGATTATCTCAATTGGGCACACAGAATAACTGACAATGGAGGGCTAGGTTTATTCGAAGACAGTGGGTTTCTCCCTTTATTCAAACAACCACTGAAAACTGACTTAGACCTTTAATTATTGAAAACGCTCCTTAAGGGGAATGTGGCTCCTTAAGGGGAATTTGGGTTCCTTAAGGGGTATTTAAAGTTCCTTAAGGGAAGTTTAGGCTCCTTAAGGGGAATGCAGATTCCTTAAGGGAATAGTGGTTCCTCAAGGCAAATATTGATTACTCAAAGAAATGTTTGGGTTCCGGAAAGGAAATTGAGGTTATACTTGACAGAAAATTGTGTTTAGTCGGCTGGGAGGCTGATATCAATTATAATTAGTTAAACTACGGGAGTTGAGTGGTGGAAAAACTACACAAATGTGGCCCAAGTGCTTATAAGTTCGGATCTTAACACAAAATGCACGGTAATGCAATTAAACTCACAGACGCAATAACAGCGCGACGTCTCGAGCTCTGCTCACTGCTCCGATCCCCGGTGCTCCACTCAATTGGTCGCTACCACCGACCACCACTAACGGCCCGGACTGCTACCCAAAGCTAGTCGGTCTCCCCGACGTCGTCCGTTGCCCACCCACGCAATTTACGGCACCTTGAACCACGAGCAACTGAAACCCACGTCCGCCTCTACTGGCTTCTTAGCACCAACTCCCCAAATTCTACACGAGTCCAAAAAGCGCGGCAATCCCACGCGAGCTAATCCGGCCACTGCGCACGCACCCCCAGGTAACACGCGCTAGTGCACTACACTGGCTCTTCCAGCCTACGCGCGCACCCTAGGTCTAGCGCGCCCGAGCGCAGCAGCGCCCCCAAACTTCAAGCACCGAAGCTACATTTCGTCACACAGCCCCCCTCTTAAGTTCGGACCGTCCCGGTCCGTTAAACTGATAAACAATCAAAACGAAATTAGACTGAGGTGCTTCCTTATACACAACAAATATAAACTTTAACCTTATACATCATAAGGCACCTAAGGTTCCAACCTGATCCTTAAGTGAATACGGCCTCCTTAAGGGAGTTAGTCAAATACTTACAGGCAGCTAAGTTCACTCCTAGAATTACCACCTGGGTAGTCCCATGTAGGAACTTGAATCAAACATCAAATTTTAAGGCAAGAAACGTTCTCCTTACAAAACCACATACAAAGCCAAGGCCACATCTCGAATATTGGTAAAGTTAAAGTTAAATCCAAATACAAAAAAATCAAGGCAAAATTACGAACCTCCTTAAGGAAGCCTATGCACATTGTATTGATTTCTTTCATAAACAACTGGTATATTCAAAACACAACTCTTAGAAACTCACTTAAACTCACCCGAAGGTTTCATCATTAAGTCGAAAAACACAACAATATGAAGCTGTCATTAGAAAAGTCAACCTGATAAAGAAGGTCAACCTAAACACACTTTCATGCCTAATGTTCAAACTATTAGTGCTACTGGAAAATGAAGCCAGCCTGGAACTCCACATCGTAGATTCTCTGGATGACTTCCTCTGACACCTTGACGCCATTTTGGAAGTGGGACTTGGTGTTCACCTCGGTGACTCGCCGGACCTTGCCGGTCATCATGCGCTCCAGATCTGCAGTGGTTGCAGGAACTACAGGCTGAGGTCTCGGATCATCTCCGCTGAGGCTGTAGACTCTCGCCGAGGCCGGCTGTGGGACAGATGTGTCGCCAGCAATTCCAGCAGTAGCCTGCAGGTACATGGTCTGCTGCCTTTCACCTTCACGGTACCGCAGGGTACTTCCCCCTAGGGCTTTCCCTAGGTTGATCGGTGCAACAGGGGTTTCCGGTTCTCGGGTCACTTCGCGGCTATCCACCTCCTCCTCGTCCTCGCTGCCAAGCTGGGTGCCTTTCACCATTTGCATCATACCTCGAGGCTTTCCTCCCCCAACCAACACCTGCGGTCGCTCGTTTAGACATTGCTCCACTAGAGATGCCGACCCTGGAGACAAGGATAGCACTGGAGCTTCGTCATTGGTCATCCTCTCAGGCGTACAGGCTATTGGCCATTCCTGGCCCACGTCAAGCTCCTGCGAATCCTGCACCTCGGCTCCTCCTGCCTCTGCGTGATCCGTTTTCTTAGGTGGAGGGCATCCGTCCGCTACGTCCGCTGCTCTACGCTTTGGCAGCAGGGTCTTTCCAGGAGTAGATCCCCTGGGCCCCGACACACTTCCTGCAGCCTCCCGTTTCTGCACCTTCCTCTTATCCCCAGGCGGTTTAGACTGCTCCTCTGCAGTGTTGCCTGACTGCGGCCTCGCCTTTGCAGGTTGTCCCTTCAGCCTTTCCTCTCGCTCCTGGGCGGTCTCAGCAGGGATCTCCGAGACTTCATCTACCTGCGATGGGTGGTGCTTGTTGTAGTGTGTCTTCAGGTTGTCTCTCCGATTGTACCTCCTGTCGCAGCGGCCGCAGTAATACAAGATGCAGGGGGCGTGTTTGGCTGCTGTCATGTGCTTCTCTAAGCTCTTTCTGTAGACGAATGTCTCTTTGCAAGTGACGCATGTATGTAGTTTCACTTCCCGCCAGTCCTTCGGTTGGTTCCATCCCTCCTTGTTCCTGCTATCCATCCTGGAGTGATACTGTAGGGCGACAAAGAAAGAAAAAGAAAAAAAAAACGTATATGATTGTGGGATTATTCATTTGTGTAACAATTCCTACCGGTAGCGCTGGGGACGTCTCCGAGTTCTCTCAGGGTTCCTTCGTGGCGGTACGGAGCTTGCTGACATGGAGACCGTTTCCCCGTCCGGCTCAGTTGGGACAGATGGTTGCACAGCTGGCACTGGATCCAGATCCACGCATCCTGCGTCCGACGGGCTACCTTCCAAGGGCTCCTCATCATCCTTAACCTCTTCCACTTCATGTTCCCCTATCTGCACTTCCGGTTGGTCACCTGCCTGGTCCATTGGTGGAACCTCAGGCTGCTGCAAGTCATCTCGCCTCCCGTTACTGTTCTTTGGGTTCCATGGAGCCAAGGGAACACCTTCATATGGCTTAAGGCGGTCACAGTGAACGACCTTAAATTTCCCTCCCTTCTTACGCTGAATCCGGTACGTTACGTCGGACAACTTGTCCACGATAAGATAGGGACCCTCCCATCTACACATCAACTTCGGTGAAACGCCCTTTTTCTTGGCAGGGTTAAACAACCAGGCAAATTTGCCTTCTGCAAAGCCCACTGCGCTCGTGCCTTTGTTGTAATTGCGCTTCTGTCTCCTTGCACTTTTCTTCAAGTTTTCCCTGGCCCTGTCATGCGAACACTGTATCCTTTTGCGTACTGCTTGGGCAAAGTCCTGCCCTTCTGTTGGCTCGACGTCCTCTGTTGCAGGTTCTTCCATCGTCAGGTCGATAGGCAGAGACACTTCCCTTCCTAACATCAACATGTTTGGAGTCTCTCCTGTGGACTCCTGTGGGGTACTGCGGTATGCCGCTGTTGCATATGGCAACTCCTCATCCCAATCCTTGTCATTTGCTTGTTCCTTCATGAGAATGGACACGATGTTAACCAGTGTCCGGTTAAATCGTTCCACCATCCCATCTGATTTGGGGTTATATGGGGTGGTTCTAGTCTTTTCAATTCCGAGGATCCTACAAACCTCAGCCATAAGCTGCGACTCGAAGTTCCTTCCTTGATCTGTATGCAGTGTCTTCGGAACTCCTAATCTGCAAACAAATTCCTTGACGAACCTATCTGCAACAGTCACTGCCTTCTCATCAGGTATTGGGTATGCCTCGAACCACTTACTAAAGTAGTCCCCAACTACAAGTATATATCGGTTTCCACTCCTTGTCACTGGGAAGGGTCCCGTAATATCCATTGCCACTCGTTCGAGGGGTGCTCCCACTAAGTGTTGCTGAAGCGGGGCCTTTCTCCTCTTGCTTGGTGACTTCCTACTGGCACATACGTCACACTGTCGCATGAACGACCTTATGTCCGCTGCCATCCCTTGCCAATAGAACTTGGTTCGAACCTTAGCCATCGTCCGCTTAGTGCCCAAGTGTCCACTTGTCCGTCCTGCGTGAAGCTCATGTAATATCCTCTGGCGATATTCCAGTGGCACCAACGTTTGCCACTGCACCTCCTTGCCGCTATCCGATTCCCAGCGGCGCAGCAAGACGCCACCACGAACAGACAACTGCTCCCATCGCAACCAGTAATTCTTATGTGCGTTGGACATCACAGAAAGTGTTTCCCAGTCTGGGCGAGGCCCTCCCTTCTCCTTAGCTTTGATTACCCATTCCATCGAGTCCTCCTTAAGCTGCGCTTTCCTCCAGTCTTCATTGGTTACTTGAGGCAATAGCCCTACCACGCATACTTCTGCTCTTTGTTCTCCTGTGTCACCATTGAGGATAGGAACCGTGCCTTCCTTCACTGACGAAGATTCCCTTCCTTCAACTTCTTCCATGGTTACTTGTGAAGACATTGCACTTTGGTCTCTCCAGTAGTCTTCTCCTCCTTCGCTCCCTACAATCGAAGGTGCCTCCTTTTCCTTGTTCCTTAAGGGCTCCTCTTCTCCACCAGTGTTCTGTCCTTCCATTCCACATTGTGAGCAAGGCCGGCGTGACAAACTATCTGCATTTTGGTGAGACTTTCCTGCGCGGTGGATAATTTCGAAATCATACTCCCCGATCAGCTGTAACCATCGTGCAACCTGTCCTGAAGGTTCCTTGAAGTTAATGAGCCACCGCAATGCTCCATGATCCGTCCGAACCGTTATCTTTCGTCCATAAATGTACGGGCGGAAATGTTTCAGAAACGTCACCACTGCAAGGAGTTCCCTCCTGGTTACGCAGTAGTTCCGTTCTGCCTTCTTCAAAACCCTACTAGCGTAGGCAACAACGCGTTCCTTACCATCCTTTATTTGTGACAGAACTCCTCCAACCCCCGTGTCACTGGCGTCTGTGTCAAGTATGAGCGCACTGTCTGGATCTGGATAGGTGAGAATAGGGGACTCTGTCAGGCGTTTCTTCAGTTCCCTGAAAGATGCTTGACACTCCTCCGTCCATATGAAGTCTCTGTGCTTCTCCGTCAAAGTGTGCAGTGGCCTTGCCACCGTTGAGAATCCTTCAATAAACCTCCTGTAGTAGGACGCCAGTCCTAGAAAACTGCGCACCTCCTTCACTGATGTAGGTACAGGCCAATCCTTCACTACCTGGATTTTCTCCGGTTCCGTACTGATTCCTTCCGGCGTTACTACATGACCCAAATAGCGAACTTTCTGTTTGAACAGATCACACTTAGCAGGTTTCAATTTCAATCCTGCCTCTCTCAAACGTTGAAACACGACCTTCAGCCTGCTAAGTTCCTCTGGGATAGTCTTACCGAACACTATAACGTCATCTAAATAAACTAGAAGCGTTTCCCAGTGAAGTCCACTCAAGACCCGTTCCATGAGCCTTTCAAAAGTAGAAGGCGCATTACAGAGCCCGAAGGGCATGACACGCCAGCTGTAAAGTCCACCTCTTACAACAAAGGCTGATTTCTCCTGCGCCTCCTTATCAAGTGCCACCTGCCAATAACCCGATGCAAGGTCCAGCGTGGAAAACCACTGCGCACCAGATAACGCATCAAGCGAATCGTCAATCCTAGGGATTGGATAGGCATCCTTGATTGTAACAGCGTTGAGCCTCCTGTAATCCACGCAGAACCGTTTGGTTCCATCCTTCTTCTTCACGAGCACCACATTAGACGCCCAAGGGCCGCTGGAGGGTGTGATCTTTCCGTCCTTAAGTAAATCCTTAACCTGCCGATCTATTTCCTCTTGCTCAACTGCAGGGAACCTCCTAGGCCTTTCCCGTATCGGTCTAGCACTCTCGGTAGCTATGTGATGTTTCACACATTCCGTCCGTCCAATGTCATCACTTCCCTTTGAGAAGATGTCCTGGAATTCGCAGATCAACCCTGCTATCTTCTCGTGATATCCCGACTCTACATCTTTAACACTCCTCTCGTACAAGTCCAGTAGGTAATCCGGTACATGATCGGCCCCTCCTCCTTGCACGGGTTGAAGTGTTTCCACATCCTGTTCCGTCACTGGAGTCAAGAACCCAGCCATGCTACCTGCCTTTACGACACAGGTCCTCCTTCCCGGGTTGAACACCCTTATTGGCAAATTCTCTTCCTTGGGTCTCACCAAAAGTCTGGCAATTATAAGACCCTTGGCCGCCAACTCAGTGCTCTCCGCAGGTTCCATGATCCCAATCCCCGAAAAATCCTGTGTCACCCTCGCGGACACGAGTGCCTCATGTCCAGGGGGAACATTTGTAGTTTTCTCCACGATCACCCGAGCACAGAAGCTGGCGCCCTCCTTGTTCGTACACTTAATTTTCTGTCCGTTCAATGTCAGGACTAGTTCGTGGAAGTCCAGCTGCCCCCTCGTTGGCAGCAAATAATCCATTCCAAGGATCCCATCCATTTCTAATTTGGCGAATATCGCACGAACCGGGAAAGTGGTCCTGCCTACCTGTATCTCTAACCAGGCACCACCTATTGTCTCTATGGGGCGACCATCGGCCCCATAAAGTCCCACGCCTTCCTTGCTTAGTGTTGGCCTCCGTTCCGCTGGAATGCGAAAATACACCTTTGCCGAAAGGATGGTATCTGTCGCCCCTGTGTCTACTAACATGCGCGTCTCCTCTCCCCTTACCTGCGCATTTACATAAAGCCCACCCCTCCTCTTATCGATTCTTGAGGGTAATACCGTTTCTCGCCTGTGCATTCCTATTCCTTGCGGCCCTCCTGATTCACCAGCCCTCCCTTGGGCCCCAGGGGAGGCTGCGTGTCGTTTCCCGACTGTCTCGGTGCTGGACAGTCCCGTGCTATGTGTCCCTTGCCATGGCAGTTGTAGCACTCCTCGTTCCTTGGTGCCGGGCAATCCCTCGCAAAGTGTCCTGGGGCCTTACAATTATAGCAAACGTCTCGTGCATTTGCCTTCCACCTCCTTCCACCCAAGTACTCCCCCTTTGGTCCTGGACCACTATTCCCTAGGTTCCCTTCATTACTCTTGGCAACTTCTTGTAGCATCGTCTGAATTTTCCCAAACGATTGAACCATACACTCCTGAGTGTCCTTAATCTCTCCCCTCAGGCTCCTCAACGTTAATTCCTCCGTTCCCTCGAGAACTCTAGCGAATTTCTTCGTCTTGTCGTTAGCCCTGCGATCCTCGGTCCGCAGGAAACTCTCCGTCTGCAAAGCAGCTCTGATTGAATTATCCAATGTATCAGGCCTCGCCCGAAAAATCCCTTCCCTGATTTCCCTATCCTTCACGGCGTCCATGAAATGGCCCTTCGCCAGTCTCTCCCTACTTTCGTCCGAGAACTCCGGGTATGCTAAAGCTGACAGCTCCCTAATACTAGCCCCAAGCTCCTGAATAGATTCGGACTCTCCCTGCCTACGATGGCGAAGCTCCATCAGGTGGAACTCCGCCTGTTGGCCAGGACCGAACCTTTGTTCCAGGCGTAACATCAAATCCTTCAGTGAAAGATCTTTTCCTTCGGGCTGACAACCAAGCACCTTCAGGGCTTGTCCCTGGAGGCTTGCCGACAAGAACACAGCAGCCTGGCTGTCCGTCCATCCATTTGCTACACAGCATGCTCGAAAATGAGCCTTATAATCCTTCCACGGCACCTTTCCATTGAAGCGATCAGGACAAATGTTTGGTTTCTTGAGTTTTTCCTCCCGTTTATTGGCTTCGCCATCCCCCGATG
The DNA here is from genome assembly GCA_029964075.1 of Patiria pectinifera. Classification (NCBI taxonomy): domain Eukaryota; kingdom Metazoa; phylum Echinodermata; class Asteroidea; order Valvatida; family Asterinidae; genus Patiria; species Patiria pectinifera. Next base: position 18,332,782 of record CM057146.1, read on the forward strand.
ACTTCGGCGTTGCCGAGACTGTCTCCGCCTTGGTAGCTGTTGGTGTCGCTGGTACTTGTGGGGTTGTCCGGAATGTGCTTGAAACAACAGGACTTGGGGTGTACGTGAAAAGTCCCGGGGTTTCGATCCGGTCCACCTCTCGTGATTTAGAAACGACGTCCTGCATGACCTGCCTCATCTTCTTCATTTCCTCCTCCATTTCCAGTTTCTCCTGGCGAGCAACCTCATACATGCTTTCGGCTTGATGTGCCTCCATCCTCAGAATAGCGAGCTCCTCCTCAACGAATTTAGAGTCCGAGTCCATGACTGCAGGTGCAGTCTCCCTATCCATCCCCAAGAAGAAAATCACGCCTTATCCCACTTCTGACACCAATGTGGCGAATCCCGTCCGGGTCCTCTTGACTCGGTATACTGCTCGTGCGAGCGGCAGTCCTGCAGCACTTGGGGTGGTCCGTTTGGAGACCGTATATCGCCGCGCGTGACTCTTAACTTAGGGGTAGGGTGGGCTTGGATTACCTCAATTGGGCACACAGAATAACTGACAATGGAGGGCTAGGTTTATTCGAAGACAGTGGGTTTCTCCCTTTATTCAAACAACCACTGAAAACTGACTTAGACCTTTAATTATTGAAAACGCTCCTTAAGGGGAATGTGGCTCCTTAAGGGGAATTTGGGTTCCTTAAGGGGTATTTAAAGTTCCTTAAGGGAAGTTTAGGCTCCTTAAGGGAAGTTGAAGTTCCTTAAGGGGAATGCAGATTCCTTAAGGGAATAGTGGTTCCTCAAGGCAAATATTGATTACTCAAAGAAATGTTTGGGTTCCGGAAAGGAAATTGAGGTTATACTTGACAGAAAATTGTGTTTAGTCGGCTGGGAGGCTGATATCAATTATAATTAGTTAAACTACGGGAGTTGAGTGGTGGAAAAACTACACAAATGTGGCCCAAGTGCTTATAAGTTCGGATCTTAACACAAAATGCACGGTAATGCAATTAAACTCACAGACGCAATAACAGCAAGACGCCTCGAGCTCTGCTCACTGCTCCGATCCCCGGTGCTCCACTCAATTGGTCGCTACCACCGACCACCACTAACGGCCCGGACTGCTACCCAAAGCTAGTCGGTCTCCCCGACGTCGTCCGTTGCCCACCCACGCAATTTACGGCACCTTGAACCACGAGCAACTGAAACCCACGTCCGCCTCTACTGGCTTCTTAGCACCAACTCCCCAAATTCTACACGAGTCCAAAAAGCGCGGCAATCCCACGCGAGCTAATCCGGCCACTGCGCACGCACCCCCAGGTAACACGCGCTAGTGCACTACACTGGCTCTTCCAGCCTACGCGCGCACCCTAGGTCTAGCGCGCCCGAGCGCAGCAGCGCCCCCAAACTTCAAGCACCGAAGCTACATTTCGTCACAGTACTACATGCAGAACTTCACTAAAACAATAGTCCTGACATTTGGGTTTCACTTTTTTTTTACTCACCCTGTATGAGGCACTTATTGTGTTTTGTTTTACATGCCCATTTCTTGACTGTGCAGTAGTTACATGTGGGCTGTCAGATCAGTAGAACACTACAGTCAGTAGGCAAAACTGGTTTGTTTGTTGAAAAAAACAATGATTTGTGGGTTTTGTGGGGTTTTTTTGGTGTTTTTTTTTTAAGACTAAGAAATGGTTCCATAGCTATAAACTTAACACGGCAAAAAAAGGAAAGTCCACACTCATTGGAGGGATCATAATGTTGAATCTGATCGTCTTATGGTAACGTCATTTATATAGACCTTTGGGAAATGATATTAACTACATTTTAATACCCCGTTTGCTACCAAAGACTGTAAATCGTCCAGGATTGACAACCGTTTATGAGAAATCAAGTTTGAAAAATTGCAAATTTAAAAGATTATTTAATGCGAGTGGAAATTGTGGCCTGACAATGATACACTGCCTGAAACGAATGCCAGGAAATGTCTGTCGCACAGTGCTTGTATGAATTGGAGCATGTGAGCTATTCGAATGACCCACCCTTTGTTCATGCTTTGTGCAGTAGATAGGGGCCAACAAAGGGCATGTGTGGTTAATTACTCCTCTCGTAATTTTTTAATTTGCAACTTTTCCAAATGCATCATTTTTGGACTTTTTGTAATGTTGTTGTGGTGTTTAGTCTGATCAGGATGGTGCTGTGACATAATTGTTATTCTGGTGTTTATTTTATTCACAACTCTTTGTATACTTTCTGAAACTTTATGACCTGCAGGAGAAATACCCAGCGTTGATATCTAAAGCCCGAGGCATGGGCACATTTGCTGCGTTTGATGGGAAAGACCCTGAGACAACGGCGGCCATTGTGCGCAAGATCAAAAACAAAGGTCCAAAGCTTTTTTCAATGTTGTTCTTGCCAAATGATCTTGTTACGTTCTTTTACGCCATTAGCAACGTTACTAACTCCCTAGCATGATTTACTAGGAACCATACCCATCCTGGCAAATTCCAAAACTATGGGAAACTGCACACACTGACTTTGATTCTGGAAATGTGCCAACCCAATGTAAAAGACTGTCAGTTTAGGGGTACGTACTGCACACATCCTGACAGATTCCAACAAAACATGCCATTGGGGTTTGATGGGTTGGGTTCTGTTAGGGTTAAGGCATGCAACTTGGTCACAGTGTCCAGAAATGTTGTTGTGCTCAGTTGGCAATTGTGCCGTGATGCGTGGCTGAAATTAAATGAAACTCAAAGGGGTTAAGGCCAAAGCTTATAGGAGTATCTGCAAAATGAAAGAGTTATTATGTTCTACTTTTAAGTGCTCTTTCTAATAAATATAATTTCGCTTAAACGCATTTTGTAGCCAATTGGGTGCTTTCCAGGATGAAGTGTCCCTTTAACTTAGGGAACTTATAATCAGAGTAATGCCAAGTGATCATGATTGGTTAATGCCAATACTATTTTGTTCTTGTAGGTATTTTGATGGGGATGTGCGGCACACAGTCAGTCCGTTACCGACCGGCGCTGGTATTCCAACCACACCACGTGGACATGGCACTGGATGCTCTGGACAGCACCCTGGCGGATATGAGCGAATGATTATTCTCAGAGCAATAAATCGGGAATCAAAATTGATTGGTCAGTATAGTGGTTGTACAAAAAAAAGCAGCGGTAATTACAGAAATGCACAAAGACAATAGAGCCTGAAAATAAGAGGTCACGCGGCGAGCTTCCGTAACCCTCGGACATTTTACACTGGGTTGCTCTTTCTCTTGCTATAATTTTGGACAGAATGAATTCTAACCGTAATTACCCCAAGAAACATTCATGTTGGCATTTGATCTCGATATTTGTTAAGAAAAACGTGTTGAAGAAATAACTTGGAGATGGGTAAAAAAATGAATTTTACTTTAAATACGACCTTTCACATCCGGCATTTTCGTTCCTATAGGTCTCGTGGTTAGTGTGCTTGTTTTCACATCGCATACTTTTGTGAGAACGAAAACATTACCTACCGTACCTACAACGGATGGGTTCTAGATTGAGTCAGGCTGGCTTGAATGCAGTCCTTATCAGCAGTCATTTGAGATTTTTTTTTTTGTAAATGCTAATGAGCCCTTCAAGTTCATTCAGAAAACATTGAATATCCTATAGGATATTTTAGGCCTATATTTCAGATTCCATTTTCACCAAATGACAAATGTTTTTCTTTGTACGAGCACACCGAGTTCCACAAGTCCAAATTTTTTTTTAGATTTTCGGAAGTGAAAGGTCAATTTTTGGCACGATATTTCTCTTTCACATGAGGCGATTTTTCAGTTTCGATAAATTGAGATGCTAGCAACGATATTACAGAGGCCTTTTTCGAGGGTGATTTTCGTGAGAAATCAAAAAGGGATGTATCTTTATCAGCAGATTGTCAGCATTCCAGTGTTTCTTATAGTGGCGTTGTTATTATTATTATTATTATTAATCATTTCTGGTAATGAAACCAAGGATTCCTCAAAAGCGCCCAAGGCACTGTAGCTCGCAAGCCTGAAGAAATTACCTGTAGAGAGAAGACAATGAGAAGAAATTACAGTTTTAGAGGTGGGAGGAAAAGCCCAGAAGAATATTCTGGGGAAAACCCACGGAATCAGGCAGGAACTGAAAACCCAATCCACATATTGGCCAAGGCGGGATTCGAACCCGGGTCACAGCAGTGGAAGGCGAGGAAAGTACCGCTACGCCAACCTGACTCCCCGACGCCAACCTGACTCCCCAGTAAGTTGTACTTACTGAGATCCTCCACCCGTGCTTGATTCTTGTATAAAGGACTTATATACAGTATTCTATAAAGATCCGTGTACAGGGGTGGTGCAAAAAGAGGGAAACCCACTTTTGACAGCAATTTTCACCTACTTGATGAGCATATTTCAAAAATTCAATTTAATGGTATTAAAATATTGATCTTTGAACATGGATGACGAAAAAAATGATTGCAATGCACATTTCGTCTTTGAGATAGGGTAGTTTAAATATTTCATGTGCCAAACCTGTTTGTTCACAGACGGCTTTATTCCATCCGCTTGACTGAGCTCCGGAGCATAATTTGAAGACAAAAAAAGCACTACACTAGACTTTACACGTGGACAACAGGGATTTTGGTGACTTGTATTCATAATAACACTATTCTTGCGGATTTTTTTGAAGATTTTTTTTCACCACGTATGGTTGTAGAGCTAGATTTCACTACATTATTTTAAAAAAAGTTCAACTAAAAACCCCTACTAAGTTAAGTAGGTTAAATTCCTGTCAAAAGTGGTTTCCTTCTTTTTGCACCACCCTGTATAGAGGACTATAAAGTATTCATTGAAAACTGCCTCATCTGCAAATTTGTGAAACCATTCTAATGATACTTCTCAGGGTGATTATAAAACATTAACTTGTTACAATATTTTGAAAATCCAGGGCAGTTTCATGAAGGATTTATTGAGAGAGACTGCCAGTTTGATTGGGTGCTTATAAGTCAGCAGTGCTGCACAAGACTGTAAAGTATTCTTTGAAAATGCCTCATCTGCAAATTTGTGAAACCATTCTAATGATACTTCTCAGGCTGATTATAAAACATTAACTTGTTACAATATTTTGAAAATCCAGGGCAGTTTCATGAAGGATTTATTGAGAGAGACTGCCAGTTTGATTGGGTGCTTATAAGTCAGCAGTGCTGCACAAGACTGTAAAGTATTCTTTGAAAATGCCTCATCTGCAAATTTGTGAAACCATTCTAATGATACTTCTCAGGGTGATTATAGAACATTAACTTGTTACAATATTTTGAAAATCCAGGGCAGTTTCATCAAGGATTTATTGAGAGAGACTGCCAGTTTGATTGGGTGCTTATAAGTCAGCTGTGCTGCACAACTGAACTTTGTCATATTGCATTCTTTGGGTCTAAGAAGTCCAGACCGTGATATATATTTTATAACTATTGACTTGTCCAAGTGGTGTAGCAAAACTAGAGCCCCCTGAGGTGCACCATGGAGCATTGCTGTTTATAGACATCTGGGAATTGTCAGGTCAGGGAACCAGACTAGCTGGCTTGCACCCGTTCACGGATGTCTAACTGATTGTAAACAAAATGTGGACTAACTAAATGTGGTAAATTGGGGCAGCTAGTATTTGAAAAAAAGTTGAGAAAATGAGAAAACGTTGAGAAAAAGGTGTAAGAAGAGGCTGCTGATTTCACTTTATAACATTTCAAGACATTTTATCATCAACAAATGGTGTATATAGCGAGCTGGAAATTGCTTTCTACAAATCCTCGACTGTTTTGGCAAGCAATTTTAAAATAAGCAGGAGGAGATCAGCCATTCACATAGACATCCATTTAATATTTCTGCTTTTGTTGATTTTATTTTTTTTTCTCAATTTTTTATGAAGGACAAGCAATGTATCATTACGCAAGCAAATTAACATAATTGTACCATTTTATATTGGGGAAGGAATGCCTTATGTATCAATAATCATTGCTTAAATATCTATATTTTCTTAAGATATTGTAAATAAAGTAATTTCTTTGACGCATTCACTATTCATAATCGTATACAGACTAGCCTGATAGTTGTCTCTTGTATGTGTTTACCGTTTGGAACTAGACTCAGTTATGCTCATTAGTGATTATATTAAATTATATGTAGTTTGTTAAGTCAAGTGCTTGTTGAACTAATTTTTGCTAGAGGGGGCCAAAGCACATTGTCCCTTCTTAATTTTTCAGCATATTCTCGATTTATAATTTTTTCGAGGGTGGGCAGACATTCCCCCAACCCATTTAATTAACAGCAATATGACTTCACGCCTCTTTTTCTTTCCTGTTTTCCCCGATTTGTCCTTCTGTATTTGTGTGTTATAAAATAGATTTTGGTGTCTTACTTCGGTAGGGGGTTGCCCTGGGGTACAGGCAAGTTGGGATTGGTAGGATTTAAAAAACAGAAACTTTATCAAGGTATCATTGTGGTGAGTTTTGTCTGTACATACAGGTTATCTGGTAATTATAATGGTAGTAACTTTTGATAGATCTATGCAATATAATAATAAAAACAAACAGTCGAAAAGGGAAGTTTACCCCAAAGTTTGAAAGTTTTCATTTTTGTGTGTTTTGGTTTTAAATTAACTTATGTGCCGTATATTTTACAGGGGATAAAGTTGGGATGGGTCAATAGGATCAAGGTTAAACAAATCAAAGGTTATAGAAATGTTGGTGGTGTGAGAAATACTTATTGAAATTCTGTACTGATGTCCGAGCTATTCCACTGAACAACAAAAACAACAAATTGTTAGCATGATTAAGAAAATCTGTTGATATGGCTTAATATTCATAACAAGCATCCGCCCTTGATAACAAACCTATTTGATTTGGCATAATTTATGGCTTGAATGTTTCAGACACCTTTTACGTCTAAATCAACTGAAAATACTCAAAATTCATTTTATTTAATTGTCCTGTTTGATTTGATTGAATGTTTAAAAAGCATTTAAAGATCATTTTTGGGAAGGCAAAAAAGAACCTGAAAGTAAATATGGTGGGACTCGAACCTGGGTGGACTGATTGGGAGTCCTACGCCGATCCACAAAGGTACCAACGCATTCAAATGTTTTGTGGGTTCTGCTAAATTATAACTGTGAGATAGACTTATCATGGCTTTTTACGTTCAGACCCATGCACGTTTAGACGTAACACACAGTCTGACGATGTAAATCACTCGTTTGATTTTGGGTGTAGCTGTTTGGGTTGATCGACATTTGATTGGAAAAGGGTAAAGGGTGTTAACTGAACTAAAATCCTGAAATTCAATGAACTAAAACTGGTACAATCCTTGGTTTCAGTACGAAACACACGTGTTCAACGGATGCAGAGAAGCCCATTTCTTTTGTTAATTTCCTTTGTTGAATCTGGCGTTAACAATAAAATGTTTCCATTGAGGCGAAAGGATTAAACGCCGCGATCTTTTTTCACGCTTGAGTGCCTCTGAATGGGGAATATTGAAGCGGAAAATCACGAAATACAGCACTTAGGCAGCGTTTTAGGCCACATTGTGATACTTTTTGCAGAGGAAATTGCATACTGAATACAGCTATAGTTTCAAAATGCAAAAATTCGCCGTATTTAAAAAGTCGAGGTAAAATTTTTGGACAAATTTTGCCAAAACTTTCCTCTTTCCAACGTAGGTGGCGCTATATATATTTCATTCTCGCACGTTCCGTATATGCACAGCGCCGTGGCGCAATTTACAATTATCTTTCTCGGTACACGTGCTAGCCGCCCGATCTACAGGCCTATCCGAGCATCACATTATTTTTTATAAAGAAATGTTAAGAATAAGTTTAATCGGTCAACAACTAAAACAATATAGTTAGGTCGGCGACAAAAAATGCAATCCGAATAAAAGTCAACTTAAGCAGAATAAAACAGGCGTGCATTCACAGGCTTATTTATAATTTAGCTAAGGGACAAGGCATGAAGCAAGAGGCAGCTAGGGGGACGCATTTTTTTATTTGCAGGGGTGGGAATAGAAAGGAAAGCATCATTTTATTGCAACAAAATAGGTATGAGGTTTACTACACTAACGAACAAGATTTGAATTGAATTAATTAATTTTATAAAGACAGCCCGTGGGTCGCGTCGCGAGTGCCGGCTTGGATGGGGAGGGAAACACGCAAAAGATATTTATAGGGAGTCCTTTTTTGAACAGGGCTATAAATCAGCGATTTGTATACATTTATGATTTAAAATCATAAATGTAAACAAAAATCAAGCCAGCCCCACCACCAACCAATACCCTCCCTACTGCCGTACACACACGCTCTTGCTAATGCGCTAACCAACTTAGCGCGCTGGATACGGTGCAGCAAGAATGACATATTATATAGCGCCACCTACGTTGGAAGGAGGAAAGTTTTGGCCAAATTTTTCCACAAATTTTACCTCGACTTTTTAAATACGGCGAATTTTCGCATTTTGAAACTATAGTTGTATTTAGTATGTAATTTCCTCTTCAAAAAGTTTCATTATGTGGCCTAAAACGCTGCCTAAGTGCTGTATTTCGTGATTTTCCGCTTCAATATTCCCCATTCAGAGGCACTCAAGCGTGAAAAAAGATCGCGGCGTTTAATCCTTTCGCCTCAATGGAAACATTTTATTGTTAACGCAAGATTCAACAAAGGAAATTAACAAAAGAAATGGGCTTCTCTGCATCCGTTGAACACGTGTGTTTAGTACTGAAACCACGGATTGTACCTGTTTTATGTCGTGGCATTTCACGATTTTTAGTTAAGTTAACACCCTTTACCCTTATCTAAATCAAATTTAGATCAACACAAACATCTACAACCAAAATCAAACGAGTGATTTGCATCGTCAGACTGTGTATTACGTCTAAGCGTGTATGGGCGTCAACGTGATAAGCCTATCTTTCAGTTATAATTAAGCAGAACCTGATAAATGCATGAGCGCGTTGGTGCTCTTGTGGACCGGCGTAGGACTCCCAATCAGGCGACCCAGGTTCGAGTCCCACTCTGCTTCTTTTGCCTTAATTTTTGCCTTCTCCAAAACACACATTATACTTGAAATTAAAAAGCTTCTGAATTTTTGGTTGAATTTGAATATACTTGAATAAAAACACTCAAATTTCACGTTTCATTTTCAATTCCTTTTCAATTATAAGTCCATGTATGGATTATTTGGACCAAGGGTTTTTTTTGCAGGGGGGGGGGGGTAGGGGGTTCATACAAGCTGCAATCTGAAGCCACCGTTTTCAAGAAATTTCCAAAGCATTTGTCATTTTAATTCTTTTGACTGGAGAATGTTATATAAACATAAAAAACATTTATTTTTTGTAATGGAAAACTGAAAATGTTTGATGCTTTCTGCCAATATAAAAGCTGATATAGAGACAAACTGTTGAATCAGTTGAATGCAAAATGTTTGGTTAAAAAGAAATATGATACGGCTAGTTACATGTATTTTGTTAAGGCATTAAAGCAACCCAAATTCAACTCAAGACATTTCTGTCAACTAAAAAAAATGGATTTGCAGAAAATATCGGAATACAGGGGTGTTGGTATGAAAGTCACTTGAAATAAAAGTGGTCCAAAATTGACCCAAGGATGGGCAGGAGAGGGTACGGTGATGTCAAAGGTCGTAAAAAAAACAACACTGCTTTGCATCTTCTCAGACTCTATATCCAAGTCAGAGATGTTGAAGATGTGTTCAATCGAAGGGTTTCATGCATCCCAATCCAACTTTGCATTATTCAATTCAATGACTGTTTACTGCTTATAAGTAAAGGAATAGTAAACATTTATTAAGCCAAGACAAATAAATATTGTTTCCTATTACACTGAAAAAAAAATAGGTGGGTATAATCTTTTCCTTTTTTGCTCATAATTTGTATAGCCAGAAAAAAATTATTTCACATTTTAACAGTTAACGTGTGAACCTGTGGACCAAAAAAACTGCATCTGCTGCACTGTTTGCAGGCTTTGCTGCACATGCGCAGTGCAGCAAGACCGCACTGCCAACCAACTTAAAAATATGAAATAACGATTTCAAAAACTAGGATGGGACGGCACCAGTTTTTCTTTAGGTTTTCTTTATTTTTTCGTTTTTTGAATACAAAAATTTTCTAGGTTGGATTTGGCAATAAGAAATGCAAGAATTGTGTTTTTTTTCCCCTTTTTCTAGGCCTAACTTAAAATTACATGGATTACATAGAGCACAGGGTTTCGGCATACCAGTTGCACTACAAGTAGTAAGGAGTAACTGCAGAGCCTGAATTGCACACATTATCATACTCAAGGCAGTCAATCCAGGCCATGAGTAGGATCAATCCAATCCAGTCCAGGATCTCCAATTCCAGAAGTCCTCCTTATCCTGACTAGTTTAGCGCCTGTGATAGCTGGCTGGGTGACCTTCTCTATGATCTGGGCCCTGCCTCTCTCCACCAACCTGCTGCCGCATGTCTGCAGGAGTCAGTCTGGATAAAAGTTGATTTAATAAGGGAATAAATGTGTGCTCCGGAGGTTTTTATCACTCTGTTTAATACCACTTAGAGTCTGGGTGCTGATAATTACCCGAGCCGGAGGCGAGGGTAATTATCAGCACCCAGACTCTAAGTGGTCTTAAACAGAGTGATAAATACCGACGGAGCACATATTTATTCCCATTCATAAATACCTTTTCGGTAAAAAAAAATCATATAATTCGTTCAAAACATCCCGATTTTGTTCAACAAATTCACTTTATGCTTTTTGAAACATCCCTCCTGCAAAATAATGGAGTGTTCAGCTGGCGAGTAAGATGTAAACAACCCTTTTATGGAGATTGACGCGCGCGTATCATGTTCTACGCGATGTCGCGCAGAACGCACCTGGCGCGTTGCGTTTTGAATTTAGAACTATAAAATTCTAACTCCCTGGTAGTGTTGCGCATGCCTACGTGAGGATTGTGAACGTTCAACCAATGAAACGATAAGAGGCACTGGATTTTTAGGAGTCCACATTTTATTGTGACACTGGAAAAGTGTTTAAGACCAGCTAGCCATGTCTTTATCATCCGTTTAAGACTGGCCACGTGATGGGCTCTCGACCAATAGGAATGCGTAAACTGTCTTAGGTATTTATGAATTATTATTCATAAATACCTCAGACAGTTTAGCTATTCCTATTGGTCGAGAGCCCGTCACGTGGCCGGTATTAAACGGATGATAAAGACATGGATAGACATGGAAAAGTGTTTAAGACCAGTCTTAAACACTTTTCCAGTGTCACATAAAATGTGGACTCCTAAAAATCCAGTGCCTCTTACCGTTTTATTGGTTGAACGATCACAGTCCTCACGTAGGCATGCGCAACACTACCAGCGTGTCAGAATTTTATAGTTCTAAATTCAAAACGCAACGCCCCAGGTGCGTTCTGCGCGACATCGCGTCCATGTCGCGCAGAACATGCTACGCGCGCGTCAATCTCCATAAAAGGGTTGTTTACATCTTACTCGCCAGCTGAACATTCCATTATTTTGCTAGAGGGATGTTTCAAAAAGCATGAAGTGAACTTGCTGAACAAAATCAGGATTTTTGAATGAATTGTTTGATCTTTTTTTACCGAAAGGTATTTATGAATGGGAATAAATGTGTGCTCGGTCGGTATTTATCACTCTGTTTAATACCACTTAGAGTCTGGGTGCTGATAATTACCCTCGCCTCCGGCTCGGGTAATTATCAGCACCCAGACTCTAAGTGGTATTAAACAGAGTGATAAAAACCTCCGGAGCACACATTTATTCCCTTATTGATAACATTGTTGAATGACGTGTTGTTCCTTTTGTTTGTATGTATTTCATATTTCTATATATATTTCTTGTATATTTATTTTAAAGCACTTTGATGTGGGGCAACAGGTCTGCGGACCACAGTATTTTCACTTTTGCTGCCGATGGCCCATCTCTGTGCTTGTAATATTGGTTGAATAAATAATAATAAATATTAATAATAATAATGTTAAGCGCGGAAAATGCAATCCACGAAAGTCAACTTTCATGGGGAAAAAACAATACACTCTTTTCCGAACGATAACTTGAGAAAATGGTAATGTATTAGGTTGAAATTCGGTCTGGCTATTTGTTTGTGATATACAACACAAGTCTGTTGATTGTTGAGAGAAATTGCCAAACAATAAAAAAATATAATAGCCCGAACAATCCAGTGTGTTCACCGTGAAAAATACAATCCGAAAGAAAGTCAACTTTTACGGGACAAAAACAACATTTTTGTTTTCCGGACAATAATCCTATAAAAATAGCAGTTGTATTAAATTGAAAGTTTGCTTATTTGTAAATCGTGATGTCTTAAACAGACCTACTTAATTTCATCAGGACAAGCGCAACAAACATAGAGTGTGGGTTGGCGCGAAACTACAATCCGAATTAAAGTCAACTTTTTGGAGGAAAAACAGCTTACTCGTTGTCCAACATTAACTCTAGAGAAATACCTCATACATCGAACTGAAATTACTTCTGTTGATTAGACATGACACAGGCCTGTTCAAGAGAAATGATCAAATAATAGAAATAATATAAGCAAAACAATGCAGTATATTAGGTGCGAAAAATGCAATCCCAATTGATGTCAACTTTAAATACTCGTCGCGGACACATAACGCAAGAATATTATCTGTTGCGTTGAATTGAAATTTATGAACTTAAATGAACTCACACAATTTTACCAGGAAACTTAAAACAATATAATTTACCCCACAAAAAAGAGGGCGCGCTACATAAACGCTGGTCGTGCCGCCACCGGCGCCGCGCGCCCCGACTTTTAATGGTAGGACAATTCTCTTGAAATTCATTAGCCTTTTGTTACTTATCATTACTAATCAATAGGCGAAGTTTCAATTCAATATAACAGGCATTCCTTGAGTTATCGTCCGCCCAAAGAGTGTGATGTAAAAGGCAGGCAGGTTCTCTGGATGTTGAATTTAGCAGTTTTTCTCCGTTTGACACAAAGGTGTATGGGACGGTGACCGCTATTGGTGCAGCGCGCCCTCTTTGGAAAGAAAACAAGTTGAATTCAGTTTATAATTTATCTAATAGGCATGTTTATTTTTTCTCAGTGTTGACAAAAGTTATAAACGCGGTCTCCTGTAATCCTGAATTCATGATTACATTTCATTGTTTTACAGTAAAGTTGCGTTATTTGTGGCTAGTGCATAGGCGTCGCCAGGATTTTTTTAATAGAGGAGGGCAAAGCACATTTCCCCCAAAATCCTTTTACTTTTCCAGCATATTCTCGATTTATCATTTTTCGAGGGGGGAGGGGGGCAGGGACATTTAACCCCCCCCCCCAACCCATTAAATTAATGGCATTATGATTCTATGCCTATTTTTTTTCTTTTTTTCCTCTTCCAGAGGGCAAGTGCCCCCTCCCCCTCCTCGCTACGCCCATGATGGTCAAGTGGCTAGTACTTTGGACTATGGACTCGGAAGTAATGGGTTCAATTCCCATTGTGGATTTTTTTTGGGGGGGGGGGGAACAGTTAAATAAAAATAATTTCAGCCACACTCTTCTAGCTATGCTATTTTGCTACCCAAAGATTAATTTTTGCCAAGTGGATGGACCTTCTATCTCAGGGGAGGGGAGGGGTGGAGGTGGGGTCATAGGGGAGATATGTGTGGCTATGTTTTCTAAGGTTAATTACACAACACATGGACACCAAATAAAGACACAGGTTTTGATGGAAACAGTGATTATTGTCTCTGAGTTTTACAAGGTCCTATATTAAAGCACACACACCAATGGCCCTCTCTACTCCACATAATAATGGCATTGTACTGATGTAACTAGACTTGCCTCTTAGTCTCCTTAAACTCAAGCCATGAAAAGAAAACAAAAAGTAGTTTCTGGTCAGAATGGTCAGCAGACTGCATCAAGTCAAGAATTACGCTTTTTTCACAGATACTGTTAAAACTACACACTATAAGTTGGAATTGTACATTTCTAAACCGAAAAAGACACAATGCAAGATCAAAATATGGCATTTTTTCTTCTTCAGTTCTTTGTAAATATAAGTTAATTGCTTTATATTTCAAATGATAAACATCAAACTTGTTGCACAATTTCTGTTATTCCTGCAAATTACACGAATTTCACTCGACTTCGATTTAAGTATATGGATTGAAATGGAAGGAAGACATTCATTTGTTTTTTTGTATTTCATTTGAAGTTTTTCTTTTCATGAAAAAAACTAACACCGATTCCTCATCACCCAACACTATATAACTGCACCCATAGTGGAGAGTTTGTGACTACAAGAGTGGATCATTCATTCTGAGTTGATAAGTTACTCACGGCCCATTTAAGAAAAACAAACATGGTTTGAGAAGTTTTATGAAAAAATAAAACCAGAAACAGAACTTCTTGTTCCCTTGGCCTGGCCGTTGACCACAGAAGGTATGGTCCTTTAGTTCATGACACTGTATGGATGTATGGAAGCACTTTATTATATATCGTTTACGATAGACAACTAAAATACCGAGGCAATGTTATTTCACTCAATGGCGGAGTATATATATATTAACAGCAAATCACTAGGTATTAAGCTGTGCTTGTTCGTGTAACCTTTCCTCCAATGGAGACCCAAAGAACAATCTGGTTTTTTTCTGTCTTTCTGTTTAATTATAAACACTACGTTATAGGTGCATCATGTGACACAGACATACTATACAAAGTACAATTTTTTTTTTTGTGTAAAACGTCTTTAAGAATAGAACTTATTATTTTGTTTTTAAACCACATATAATACTTGCTTTCCTGTCAAAAATTGATACCAAAAACAAGGCTAAAGTTTGTCTTCTGTTTTTTTTTGCACAATCAAATGGAAGTTGTATACATTATAATATTTCACAAGTAACAATCGGCTCCAATGTTGTCGAATAATGGGCAACTTTGAGCACTCTCCATACTACTAACCCCAGCAGATGAGTAAAGAGGTACAGAATATCTATACACAATATTTACATTTCCATGTTTTTTTTCTTTCTCTGCCGCATTTTGTTTCTCCCATTAGAAGCCGATTTGTATCATAAATGCCAGTACTGATTTCTTGATTGGATTGATTCACCTAATCTACCGTGGATTTACCTAGGCAACCTCGGGATTTGTACATACACAATATATTTGCTCAACAGCTCAACAACAATGCATTTTCGACTTATTTTATTAGTAGGCACTACACAATTTTTTTTTCTTTTTCTCAGTGGTCGGTTGTTTTAAAGAAAAAAAATACACAAGACCTTGCACACTAAACGTAATGAAGATAATTTGTCGTTGGAAATCACAATCTTTGTGCACATTCGTTAGAAACTGATGCAAATTAGACACAAACATCAATGCAAATCCTCCCCCACCCCAACTCAACTTTATAAATATGTTCTGACAAGACAAATTGGGTTCTACAATAGGCACAGTTAATACAATTCAGCATGTATCCGTTTTAATACAATTATGGCCCTCAAAAATTTGTGTGACTAAGTAATTACTGTATTATTTACAAAAACGCTTCCTTTTTTTTGGCAAGTTAGTAGCAATGGTACACTGTGACATTGAATAATTAGATAGAGGTTGCCCCTTATTTGTTTCATGAGAAAGCACGCACTGAAAACATACCCCCCCCTCCAAAAAAAAAAAAAAAAAATTCAACAAAAGTGGTGGGTAATTAAAGTGAATCAATCAAAAATGCAACATTACACACTACACAATACTGACAGGGGAGGGAAAAAATAGGTATCAAACACTGCATCCTAGAATACGTATCACATCAGTACCAAATTACCAAAATGAGTTTCTGGCCACACAGAGAAAAAAAAATCCCATATTTCATACTAGAATACTTGAAAATCTGTACAGCATTCTCGATACCCATTAAAAAAAAATTGATTTCGTTGACATTCCACACCAAAATCGCTGTGGAGTACCGATTGATTTCCATTATTGAAACCCACACAAAATACAGCCAGGAATTTGGGCAGTTGTCGCTACACTGTTTTACAATTCCCCCATCCAAAATGCACTGGGAGTTGGTAAATGAAAACACATTTTATGAGGAAAAGAACAAAATAATCGCAAATTTAACAGGAACACAGCATTTATATAACCTCATAACCTACATACTTCCACAGGAATTATATATTACTCATTGTCTTTTTTAACACTGCTCCTATTTTGAAGGCAAAGAACAATGCATTAATTTTTTTATTTTTTTTTTTCATTTTGTTTTTTTTTTTGGTTTTTAAATTTTTGTAATTTTTTTTATCGTAAAGATATTTTGTCAATTTTATAATTTTTTTTTTACTTTTTACATATTTGTAGTTTTTTTTTTCTTTTTTTCTTTTAATATTTTTTTTTGGTTGTGATTTTTACATTTTTTATACTGTTTGGTTTTTAAGAATACCAGTAATTGATCCCTGTGCTTTTTGCACATGAGGATACCGAAACCCTGCATTGCACAGCGTCAACTACACGTTACAAATTATCAATCCCATCATGCATAGCTGACAAGTAACCAGTGGAAAATTAAAGTTGCACAGTTTTACAGCTCCTAATATTTAAAAAAAAAAAAGTTTTAAAAACTTTTCCCAATATTTATCTTTTTTTTCCCTTTTTTTTCTCCATTTTTTTTTTTTTTTTACAAAATGACAACAAAATTCCAGATTGTTAACATTCACGTGATCTACGGTCATGTAAAATATTTACGGATAAATATTATTACTTTTTTTTTCAATTTTTTTTTTTTTCCAGTTATATAATATATCTTTAAAGTTGCAAAAAACAAGGCTGGTTATTTGCTCTTAACACACTGGCTAGCATCTCCATGCACCTGGACATTACACTGAAAACACCTTTCATTTATCCTTTACTGAAAAAATGAGTTTTTTAATATCATAAAAGTTATTAGGAATTGGTTGGTATTTCTCTATAATAAAAAGGCCTTCACCGTAAATGCTTTGGCTTAATGTGTACATCAATTAAAGGTTTTTTTGTATTAAGTTATTACAACTACTGGTAATGTCGACAAACAGGAACAAAAAAATAGCACAATTGGATTCATATGTTGGGGCTCCATGCAGCTACAAATTGACAGAAATGTGTGAAAAACTGAAAGAAACTTGATAAGCGAGAGAATAAGCAATGATAATCTGGCACGGAATATCTCTGAAGTCACTTGGACTGAAAACTTTTTTTTCTCAATAGATAGCACCTTTTTTTCTAACTTCCTTTCTTTGATAATTTTTTTTTTAATTCTTTTTACTTTATTTCGTTTTCTTTGATGACGAGATGAAATTTTAACCAAGCAATACATGTTCATTCATTCGTTCGTTAAACTTTACAATTATTTCTTGTTACTCTCATGGAATGCATTGTATTAGAAAAGAAAAAAATATAAAAAAAAACTCGACATTGGTTCTGGTGTAGCCATCTACTGAACAACCAAAGTTAGTTTGGCTGCAAATTAAACAAAAGCGTTCAAAAAAAAAAAAACAGTAAAAAAAAAAAGTGTGTCAAGCTTATTAAGGCCATAATTACAATGATGAAAAAGAACATTTCACAGCTGCTTGTCAAACAGAGCCAACTAATTATACCGAAATTGACGACAATGTTTAAAAAAAATGTTGAAAATAAAAAGTTTTGTTAACAAGCATAAACAAACAAAGGTCTTTAAACCAATTAATATATATTGCCTCACCATTTAAGTAGTACAGCATTATCATACAAGTAATCACTAATTTAAATATCTGTGGCACAGAGAACAGACAAAGTGAACATGGGGGAAACGTATACACACACACGTACATGGGCTTTCGCATAAGCTTTTTTTTTTTTCTTTTTTCTTTTTTCGAAAGAGTAAAGTGTCTATTAATGCTTATAATCAAATGTTAATGAGAGCTGAAATCACATCCTAGTCACACACAGTAGTATTCATAATACTTCATAATTTTTTTTTCTTCCCCATCTTCATTTCAACCTTTTTTTTCTGGAAGAGAGAGTTTCTTAGAAGAATAATTATACACTCACCCGTACAAATGGTGCTTTGTTACATTAATGTACATTATTATTAATTTTTTTTTTGTCCTTCGCTTAAACAAATAGATCTCAATACACTGCGGAAAAAGGGCACATCCGCAAAACAAACCAAAAAGTACAAGCAAAAAAATACAGTCATAAATATGCTTTGAAAAACTTGCTCTTTCTCTATTTTTTTTTTTTTTTTATATGATAAACTTGCGGAGAAAAAAAATTCAAAATGCTTTTCATAGAATCAAATATATTTATTTATTGGACTAAGGTAGTAAATGGTACATCAGTAAAAACAGTATTTCAACCAAAAAAACCACAAAAATTTCTGTCTCAGTGTGCCAAATTGGAAAATCAAAAAGTCAACAATGTGACAGAAATTAAAAACGGATCATTTTTGATTTCCTTTCTAAATGTTACTCTGATACTTGGCACATTAGTACACAACGGAATGAAAAATGCAGCCTGCCAAATCAAGCACAATCCACACCCCTTTTCTCTCTTCGCCCCGCCCCTCCCCCACATCTGCAAAACAACTCAGTTATGACAAGCATCTTTGGGAACTACAAAATGCTAATGCTCATGATGAAATTCCAATGACGTAAACACAGAATGCGGCTTTAAGAAAAGAAAAGAAAACAGTACAAAATTGTAAAACGGGGGAAAAAAATGCACTTTATACAAACTAACTGCCATAAATGTATGTAACGTATTCGTTCTACAATAAATATAGTTTTTCTAGTATATACTTTAAGTAACAATTAAACATCCTCAAATGGTTTCAATACCTACATTGTTTTTATGTAGCTTTGTGGCTTTTCCAATTTTTTTTCAAACTGCTGACATATTTGGAAATAAATTTTTGAAAACAACGTCAAATTTGTACCAGCTCTCTTATATATATATTAACATCTGAAGAACAAAATGATCAAAAATACTTTGGACACACAAAACTGGAATTATGGGTTCGACCACCGAGCATTAGAGTGCACAACGTTTTAAAAAATATACAGCATGCCATGTTCACAATACACATCATTTTATAAAAACCCTGTCCAAATTACAGTTGACTGCAAATGTCTCATTATTACATTCGTTGAGTCGCTAAAAGACAATTTCAAAGAGGAACTACATGTACAGACCGAAAAATATGTCCCCCATTGAATCAGCAAGGACTTATTCTGAGTAGCAAACACGTAGATCAAAATGCACTGAGTGGTTGAAGTGGTCAGTTATTATTGTTTGACATCAAATACAAGCTCATTAATATTTCCCTACTGTTCTTTCTTAACAACATTCATGGCAGTTACATACGAGAGAATAATAAAAGTTATATATGGCAGCACTGGCATTGTAAAATTACAAATATTTTAACCACATTAAGGGAATTTTTTTTTTATCAATAATTGAATTTTTTTTCTTAAATTTATTTAGAGAGAGATTTTTTTTTAACTCTTCATGTACCAATATCACTGCACAAGTCAATCTACAAAAAAAAGCCAAAAACACAAAAAAAGAAAGTCGGTTTTCCAATAAAAACCCTGAGAAAACCTTAAACAGAATAAAGAATATGCCACACATCATGGAAAAACACACTTTACAATATAATCAAATATGCAATGTTTAAAAAAGAATAACAAATTGTACACAATTATTTTGTTTTTAACATAAATTTATCAGTCCAAGCACAAAATACGTTTTTCTTTGCATATTAATTTTGTCCCAAGAGCCGCAAAAAAAAGAAGAGTTGCATGACTGGATTGGTTAAGAGGAATGCGTAAAAATTGCGTTTTAAGTAACAAAGAAAGTACTGCACTTGTGCCGTACAACGTACGTTTTTATTAAATTTTTTTATTTAATTTTTCCATATAGACTTTTTTGAATGGTCCTTACATTTAACCAAACAAAATGACAAATCTTATATTTTTTTTTTTCTTTCAGACTCACAACAATCGTTATTTCTTGGTCTTAGCAAGTGACAAAAAAAGCACACACTTGCAAAAACGGGGGGAAAAGCCAGCAATCTCAATCAAGCATTTATACAAAGCAGACACATTACAACAAAAAAATAATTTTGATTTCAGATAGTCATCCATTTTCAGATTTTGAAAAAAATAATAATAACAAACAGATAAATGAAATCCAACATGTGTAAAATATTTTGTTTGTTTGCGTTTTTGACATAGCACATACCTTTGGTTTTTTTTCTGGTGTCAAAGAGTTATGAAATTCCTGGACTGGAACAAAATAACCCCCCTCCCTTGGCAGCATACAAATATTTGCATTCATATATCATACAAATAGTTTCCATGACAATACAAACACAGTCCCGCCCCCCCCCTTTTAATCTCTACCCCTGTAACATTAACAAAAGTAGAACAGTGTACATAATTTAGAACATCTTAAATTATTTCATTTGAGCATCAATATACATCTGAATTAAGCAAAACATGTTAAGTTGACACAGTCTTTCAGTAAATAAACCGTTGACAGTTTGTAGACATTTTGTACTTAAAAAAACCCAACTGTACATTAAAAAACAAAATTGCATTGTGACCTTTGACCCCAAACCCTGTTGCAAACATGCCAGGATCACTGCAAAAGTCTACCGTGTACCCTGGCAACAAGAACGGACCACGGTAAGGCTTGATTCGTCAGATATTTCGAAAACAAAATTTGGATACAAAGGCAACGGACATGTGGCATGGAATCAATGTGCCAATTTCATGGAAGCAAAAAAAAAAACCCCAACTTTTCAATCCTTCTTTGTGGCAGCCAATTGTCATAATGAATAACGTAAACAATGAATTTTTGAGTGCTTCACTGAAAGTGCCCCCAAAACAACAAAAGCCTTCAAAACAAAAATTGCAGTACTGAAGAGGGAATCAAAGCAGGACAAATGTCTTCTTTTTCTTTTACCCTGATATTCGACAAGACATTTAAGTTGGGGGTACTTAAAAGTTGCACTCGCTTTGATTTATGAATTTGATTGCTATTAGCATTGCTATTTTTGTTGTTCCTTCAAGTTCTTTGTAAAAACGCAGAAATCTTTTGAGAAGGTATAACTCAACTGCAACTGAATAATGCTGAATGTGCTACTGGAGCGAGGCAATCAGATTGAGATTGCTTCGTGGTTTTGAATTGGTAAACATTTTTATTCCCAACGAAACATGAATACAGGCTGAAAACTCTGAGTCTAAAGCACACGTGCTTTGGTTCTGACTGGGGCATTTACGCATGGTTTGAATTCAAGCTTTTTAATATTTTTGTTCACTTTGATAAAGGCTGTCTGAAACAACTCGGAAAGACTGAAGTAGATACTCCTTGTTTTTTTTTTTCAAACGAGTTACGGTGGTGACATGTTGAAGTTGCAATATCTTGGTACAATCCAAGCCCCTACTTCTAATGCGGAGGCCAGCTTTTGGAACGACCCTGTGAACAAATGGAAGGGTCTTCTTTTCAAAGACTTGCTATTCACTTACTACAGAAATTGCTGATCTCAAGAATGTACCACTTTTGTGGGAGGTGAGAAGTTGCGAACCTTTTTTCCAAAAGTACACATCCGGGCTGTTTTGCTCTAAACTTCCATTTTGATCATTGATCAGTCTGCAATGAAAAATGCACGGAGTTTAATTCAAGATGGCCGCCTCAGTAGAAATAGTCGCCTTGATAGCCATATAAACGACTGGGGAATCTAATCTTTTTTTCCATGTTGCACTATTGTATAAAATGCCCGCTTTTGCTTACACATAAATGCCCCATTGTGCTTGGTTGCACTGATAACACACAGCAGTGGAGTTTTAAAAAAAATCAAAAATAATTTTCGCTTCCTTTGTTTTTGCGCACACCTAAAACCCTTTACGACGAGTAACTGTGTTCTGTCATCACCCCGCTTTTTTTTTTGAATTTTTTTTTTTTTAAACAATTTTCATTAATTTTTTTTTCTGTTACATTTAATACTTTGCACAAACCCTACATACTTGCATATATGCAAAAAACACTGGTGGTTAATTTGTCTTTAAGCATTTGGCTGGATTGTTGGTGTAATCGTATTTACAAATCTTTTAGTTATTCAACAAGTTTTTTTTTCAACTCTTACTTATTTATATCAGATGTTCAAAGGAGAGGCACTAGGAAATACAAATCCTCAAGAAAAAAGTCAGTGCAGCTATCCACAGATTTTGTTTGTTTGTTGCTTTCTGTACAAAGAATCGACAATTAGAAATATCCTCCATCATTGTTAGTTGATCACAAGAAAACATAAGCTGTCGCTCACGGACAGAAAATAAACGTGCGGTATTCAAAATACATGCTGTACACAATTCTTTAAGTTGTTTTCCAATGTCAAAGGTTATTTGTTTTAAATGCTTAATAATAGTAATTAATTACTAGTCGTTGAAAGACAATAATGTCGATTTCAGTACCCCTTCAGCCAAACACACAGAGGTTTCCAGTGGGTCGCTCAGTTTGTTTAAGTTTGGTTTTCTCCACAGTTTTGTGTTGCTCCTTTTTTTGTTTTTTCCTCGAGGTTCTCGTTCACTGTTGGTGGGCTAGGTCCCGCAGTGTCTTCGCATCACACAAATATAAAACACATCAGCATGGAAATTGCACTTTTGGACGCTACAAACAAGTCAGTATTAAAAACCAAAATTGTGCGGCACCATTTCGGATTCCAGTTGGTCTGGGGTGGGCGGAGGACTTTTTTTTGTTCATGGTTCACCTCCACCCTTTCCCCTTTTTGGAATTTTTTTTTTTTTCGAAGATCGTCTCTTAGCGATGCTCATTCCTTGATATACTCCTGCGCCACCATCCTCACATTGCTACAGGCCTTCCAATAATGTTACACACTCCCCACACTGTCTGGTGTAGAAGTTAACTCCGCCCATCCAGAAGCACACGCGTATCTCCTTGAATTAGGCACCTCACTGAGCATATCAACGCACTGCCACTGCAACATATTCCGTCAGTTTCATGTATGTTGCATAATGATGTCACATACAGCATCAAAATAGCACATTTACTGCTGTTTCCTCGTTTCCATAACGCTTGCTTCCTTTTCGTCCGACAACTTATACACACCACGAAGATGCGGAGAACATAACATTGGTGATTTTGTTTTTTTTTAATGCAAACCCGCAAAAGAATGAAGTTGGAGTTCATAAACTGTAGATAGAAAGATTTTTTTTTTTTATATCCATTGCACATATCCAAGAAAAAAAAAACAAGAGAGTAGTTTGTTAGCATCTTTTTTTTAACACACTGCTTTCGTTGTTGGAGGTTTACGACGCCAGAGTCGTCTTGAAAAAGACAAACGAAGCAACATGGGAGTCCGTTCTCCTTGGCCGCCAGGGCAGACGGCCATATTCGTGTCCGTTGCTTCACAATTTGAAAGGTCACTCCAAATGAAGCAAGGGTGATTTTGACCACATATACAGGTACACACACACACACACGGGCGTGGTAGGTGCTTGTCTTATTGCCTTACAAATGAGTTGGGAGTGTGGGCACGGGTAGCCACGCGAATCCAGAAGTCCATTTTCTTCCGATGATTCCCTCCGAAAGTATCACATTTAATAATAAGAAAAATCACATCATCCAATTTTGGTCAGACGAACAGGTACTTGCACTAGTTGTGTGATTCACAAAAAAAATGGCATCAGAAGTCTTGATTAGTCATAGTTCATCTTCCTCCACATCTCATCCACATGAAGGTACAAATCCTTGAGCAAAGTTATATTTTGTATCTTGGCAGAGATGCATACACAATATGTACAAAAAAATTGAGTAGATTTCAAAAACTTTTAAAACACAAGTAATAAAAAAGCAGATAAATTTGGCATCATAGACACATCCTTTCTACTTCAAAAAAGTAAAGGATTTTTTTTTGAACTGTTGTATAATAGACTACTTCAATATACATTTCTCTCAACTGGCAAAAATCCAATAGAACTATCTGATGCAGAAAACAAAACAACTTTACAAACCTACAAGTCTGTTATTCATTTTTTTTTTCATTAAAAAAACCCTAGTATTTCCTGAACTTTTATCATACTGCTTTTGCACACAAAAGAAAACTTGTGAAAAAATCTTGGGCTTTTCGAGTGGTGACCATTTACATGGTGCCCTCTCCAAGCAGATCTCCCGGCAGGAAGCTCAGGGAGGAAGGCACTCCAGCTCCTGCGGTGGTTTCTGTTTCGCCGCCGCTCCAAGGCGTAGAGGTGGCGGAGGTGTTGGTGGACCACAGACTCTGAGTGCCAGCTCCGTTCCACTGGCCACCACTGCTGCCGCCGCTGCCACCACTTGGAGCCTCCTCCTTGATGCCGAAGGACGGAATCCCGCTCAGACTGCTTCCAGGGTTACTGCCGCTGCTGCTGCCTGTAGAGGAAAACTTACCACTGCCGCCGGACTGCGACTGGCTGCGGTCGCGACTGCGGGCGATATCAGCGCTGGTGGCAAAGTCGGCGATGATGGTGGTGTTGCTGAGCACGCAGGTGTTGAGGCTTCGCTGGGCCTTGACGGCTTCGTCACGGGTCTTGTAAGCGATGATGGCAGTGCCTTGGGAGAGGTTCATGTGGAAGTGTTCCAGGGGGCCGTGCTGGTGGCACAACAGGCGCAAGGTGGATCCATCAATCTGAAGGAAATGGCCCAACACAAAAGACACACATATCATCCAGAGTCATGACAGATTGTTACATGTCATCACGATCAACTTAGTCAATCACAATCCATCAATGGTCATCACAAGTGAACCAAAAAATTATTATCAGTAAATTATCAGGTAGGGGTTGGGGTAAAGGGGGAAGGGTGGGTGGGATCGGGATGTAGGGATAGGGATGTGGGGAGATTACGCTAAAGTTTAGTTATTGCATACCTGAGGGGTCAGATTTCGAAGCACCAACCAATTAGTGGCACCCTCACTGCCCGGCCAGGCTCCTGTTTGACAAAAGGAGAAAAGTCCAGTTTTCTGAAATTTACACAAAAATATCCCTTTTTGTCTGCTGAAACTGCAAATTTAAAGGTAACGTACTTACAAACGTAAGAAGTGAAGTTTTGTCTGAATAATTTTCACATACAGAAAAAAAGAAAACCTGCCACAAACCATGAATCTACTGGATTCTAAACAGTAATACTGGGATGTCTTAACAGGGAATCTCAATACAAACTTCAAAAATAAAAACATTCCAACCTGACGTACTGTGGGACCTGTCCCAGGTGCGACCTCCTGGGGCATTCTGGGAAGACGAGACCGGCCAGCCGGCATTCCTCGGTTGATCAAGGCCGGGCGGAGGGCGTGGAGGACGCTGATTCGTAGAAGGCACATTCCAGTTAGGGGCAGAGGTGGGCTGAGAGAAGGCAGATCCCTGGTCCTGGTAGTTCCAGCTGGACTTCTTGAAATTGGGGTTGCCGGAGTTGCCACCGGTCCAGTTGGAGTTTGGCGGTGGGGGCTTCATAGGCTTGATCAGGATGCCTGAGATGTCGTCCCGGGAGCTTCGGTCATTGCGGTTGCTGCGGGTGTTGCCGCCGACAGTCAGACTGGAGCTGTTCAGCAGGTCATTGTTGACACTCCCCGGAGTGGCGTGGGGGTCGTTGGCAACATCCTTAGTGCGGGGCTTCCAAGGCACCCCGGGCTTGAACTCCAGCAGGTCGATCTCGCTGTTAGAGTGCGGGAAGGACCAGCCCGAGTCGGAGAAGGTCGAGTCGGCACTGTGCGGTAGGCTGTCCGATTGGGTGGGTGAGTTGCTGCGGGACCAGCCATCGCTGCGCGAAGACACGTCCGAGATAGAGGCCATGGAATCGTTGCGCCCAGAGCTGGGGAACAGATCACTGGTGGGTTTGCCCACGGCACTGCTCAGCGACTGACGCTGGGCGAAAAACTGCGACAGGCGGGACTGCTGGGGCTCCTTGACACCGAAGTCAGCGTTGTTGCCTGGGCCACTGCCCTCGTTGTTGGGGAACACTTCCGAGTCGCTGTGGAGTTTGCCACGAGGAGGGAAGGGAGGGCGGGGCATACCGCGTTGGCTGGCAATCAGACGCTGCATCATCTCCTGCTGCCGTATGTTTGGCATCTTGCCAGAGGCGTTCTGCTGTTGCTGGGCTTGTAACAGCTGTTGAAGCTGCTGCGGAATGCTCTGCAACACCTGCATGACCTGATATTAAATTAAATAAAAATCTGATATATCTCATAGACAGGGATATTCCCTTCAAAGTTTGAGGCACACAAGTTATGGAAAGAATTCAAGATTTATCCAAAGTACTAGTTACCAAAAGAGTTATCCAGGAACTTGAATTATTTTTCATTTTGCAGGAAAAACATTTTACTTTGGCATAATGGTATTATTACTCTTGCATCTTACACTGCAATACTTGTTTTCATGCATAGGTTAGTTGTTGGGTCTCAATTTTTTTGAATCACTTTTTTGTATGGGAGAATTCTCTTACCTGCTGGTTGCTCAGAGGCTGCTGAAGAAGGCTGTGGTTAATCAGTCCAGCCTGCACAGCCATCTGCAAGAAGTTCTGAGCCTGCTGCTGCTGTTGCTGCTGCTGCTGCATCATCTGAGGGTTGAAGGGTCCTCGGAGAGGCTGGTTGGGTGGAGCAAACGGCGGGGCAAAGCCCTGTGGCTGCTGCTGCTGCATGTTGCCAAAGCGCTGCTGCTGATTGGGCGGAAAGCCGCCCCGGACGTTGCTGAAGCCCGGCTTGGGTCCCATGGGATTGTTCATCATGCCTGGGTTGGACATTGGGGACGGGGGAGGTGGGGGACCCTCACCAATGCCAAAGGGCTTGGGGCCATCCGGTAGGTGGTTGTCCCCGCCTAGCATCAGGGAGCCCATGTCACGGTTCACTTGGCGCAGGTGGGCGTCCAGATCACCAGACTTGCTATCTGACATCTGCCTCAGCTCCACTAAAGAAGAAAAAATATAACTTTTTGACTGAAGGCCGATCATACTCGGCTCGAAAGCGAACATAAAGTTGTGACGTCAGGGCAATTTTGCGGGCTGCGAATTTGCAAACGTTAAACATATTTCAACTCCAGCGAATGCTTCGTGACGTCAAATTCCCATCGCACTCACATTCACATGAACTATGAACCAACCTTTATGCATCGGTTTTCATAATCAAAGTAAGCTCAGTGGTGGTCAGAAATTTTTGAGAAAAATACGAGTTAGATTTGGTCTCATTAAGAAAGATTGTGAAATGTTCCTGCCAAGTTCTTGGGCAACACTTGGAATTGTTTTTAACGTTACACGGGTAAAAGAACCACCTAATATTTAAATAGAAACAAATTCTAGTAACGTTGAAAGTTTGCGGACACATTCCATGGAGAAGCGTACTTGAGTGAAAAATCCAGTTGACAGTAGTTTGTTCTCAGAATCAAACTTCGCATTTCGAGTTCACCACTACACATGGTGCCCCCGAAAACTTCTCCTAAATGGACTCAACGACTACGATCTCCAGTTTTTGGAAGGGGAAGGCATTCTGCTACTCACTGAGAGCGCTGTCGAAGTTCATGTTGTGCTTTCTGAGTGCCATCTCGGCCTCCTCCTGACGATAGCCTTGGTCCATCAGCCTCTTGAGTTTACTGATCCAGTGGTTGGACTCCTTCTGACCGATGCTACCCATACCATTAGTACCCTAGGAGGGAGAACAGATTGAGAAAAGCAGACAAAAAATGAGATATACATCTGTAACTCGACGCTCCACTGAGCAGCTCGCTGACCCAATCAGACGGCCAGGGGCACAACTCTGAAACCCTGCATCAAGGATTTTGCTCACGACACTCGAGCCTCTCCGGGGAGTGTCGACAAGTTTGGGAAAGTTCTTTCTAATGCTGTATTGAGGTCCTGTTCCAAGTCCATACAATGTAGAAAGTGTAAAGTTTCTCACCCTGACTTGCTTGTTGTTGCGTCCTTTAATCCAGTTGCTGCTGCTGACCGATGACTCACTGCTCTGTGACTTGGTCTCCCAGTCATCCTCTCCCCAGTGGCCTACAGCCGACAAATATTGGGAAAAGACGACATATAAGTTCCTGAATGTTTTGCAAATGAATGTTCTAGTGGCCAACTGTTGAACAACAAACCAGTGATATAAGTAGAGGCCAAACTGAAGCCACCAGATTATGCCCATACATCTATTTACTTTCCCAAGCATTACCATCACCTCAGTACTTGGTCACATCCAAGGAAGACTAGCAACTACCTATTGTGTCAACATATCCTTGTATGAAAGTTTTTCCATAAATATTTTTGGGTAGGCTGATGGAGGAAGTTAGAGTTGACTCGCTTACATGCCATCCAACTCTCACCCCCGGGTACGCTGAAGCCTATGTAAAGTGTTTGCTTAACGTATAAATGGTGAAGGATAGTTTTGCCAAATTAAACATGGATTCATAAATACCTCAGGCAGTTTAGCTATTCCTATTGGTCGAGAGCCCGTCACATGGCCGGTCTTAAACGGATGATAAAGACATGGCTAGCTGGTCTTAAAGACTTTTTGCAGTGTCACAATAAAATGTGGACTCCTAAAAATCCAGTGCCTCTTATCGTTTCATTGGTTGAACGTTCACAATCCTCAAGTAGGCATGCGCAACACTACCAGCGAGTCAGAATTTTATAGTTCTAAATTCAAAACGCAATGCGCCAGGTGCGTTCTGCGCGACATCGCGCAGAACATGATACACGCGAGTCAACCTCCATAAAAGGGTTGTTTACATCTTACTCGCCAGCTGAACACTCCACTATTTTGCAAGAGGGATGTTTCAAAAAGCATAAAGTGAATTTGTTGAACAAAATCGGGATGTTTTGAACGAATTATTTGATTTTTTTTTACCGAAAAGGTATTTATGAATGGGAATAAATATGTGCTCCGTAGGTATTTATCACTCTGTTTAAGACCACTTAGAGTCTGGGTGCTGATAATTACCCTCGCCTCCGGCTCGGGTAATTATCAGCACCCAGACTCTAAGTGGTCTTAAACAGAGTGATAAAAACCTCTGGAGCACACATTTATTCCCCTATTAATATGCCATCCAGACAACAAGATTAAAACAAAAATTTAAGCCTGATAAATCTGAAGAAACAATTGAGAACTTCATTCTGTCTGATATCTGTCTATCTCTCTGTCTGGTGTCTGTGTGTCGCATTATTATTGTAAAAGGCCTAAGAAGTGTGCTTTGCGCGGCATCCCGCTACTTCGTTAAACATATCTTTGAACATATTTCAACAAACTTTCCTTGAACTTACCGTTTCCATTTCCGCCTGGGCCCTCATTCCATCCAGCTTGCATAGAGTCCTTGTCCTGAGTACTGCCACCAGTAGTACTACTGCCGCCCCAGGGTTCATCCCACTTGCCACCGCTCGATGCTGGTTTTGCTCCTCCATTCCTATTCCATCCCGTTCCTTGACCCTCTTCGGATGTCTTGGGAGCACTGCCCCAGCCTTGGGCCTTCTGATCCTGACTGGCCTCTCCCCAACCTGCCTGGGTGGTAGTACCGCCCTCTGGTTTGGGTGCTTGGATTGTGCTCCCCTCTGGTGCGTTGGTGGTGACAGGCGATGGAGGCACAGCCGTCCCATCTGCTGCCTCGCCAGGGGTGTCAGGCGGAGGTGTTTGCATAGTACTGTGTTCCTCCTCCTCAACGAGGGAGGCCAAGCGGACGATGTTGCGGCGATTTTGGGCTTCAATTCTTGCGTTGTGCTCGCCGGAGTTACCCCAAACAAAGGTGCCATCATCGACGGGCATCTTGCGGTTTGGTTGTGTGGAAGGGCCACCCCAGCCAGTGGGGATGATGGTGGTTGGGATGTCAGAAATATCTGACCAGCCACTAAGCTTTTCAGGCATTCTGGGAGGAGGAGGGCCTTCCATGGGAGGATTTGCTTCCTCATTAGACCAGGTGCCCCATGAGCTGCTGTCAGACTGGCCATGGGGGTTGCTGCCTGGAGGCATGCCCATGGGATTTCCCCAGCCACTAGGACGACTCTGGCCTGTGCTTTCACGACGCTCCATTGGCCCTGGTGGTTGTCGCCACTGAGTGGATCCAGAGCCCATCACACTGCTGCCACTCATCCCAATCCCACTGCTGCCACCAACTGCATTGTTACCAACCATTCCACGCATACCCATGTTGCCATCAATTCCACTTCCACCTCTTATTCCAGGTCCCGGGATCCCAACATTGCCGTCATTCCGACCAGGTGTTGCACCCCAGGCTGGTTTGCGATCGCCTCCCCAAGCAGACTGAGCAGGTGGTGGTGCTGGGGGAGTTACAACCTGAGGTGCCTCACTTGGCATCCTAGGCTTTCCCCAAGCAGACGGTGGTGGAGGATTGGGACCCCAACCTGGAGTTGCTGGAGTACCCTGATTTCCTCCCCAGGCAGCAGTACCATTATCCAAAGTCTTAGGCACTTGTTGAGCACCCCCTTCCCACTGAGTATCCTGGTTGATGGGTTTCTTGCCCCATCCTTCTGCGTTAGTTTCCATGGAGCTGAATTTTGGATCGCTCCTGTTGCCAGGTTCCCAGGAATTGCCAGAGGGAGGTCCCCATCCCGAGCTGTTGCCTCCATTGCGTCGATTGTCGCCCCCTCCCCAGCCTGACGGGGTCGGCGGCTGCCTGTTGGGGCGCGAGTCAGGTCCATCGTTGGGTATTGCAGCCGAGTTACTTCCCCATCCAGTTGTGGCAGGACCTGCATGACCTGTGGCAGGACCTGCATGACCTGTGGCAGGACCTGTGGCAGGGCTGGGGCTTGGCAAGGTACCCCATCCAGAAGGCCCCGCTGAGGTAGGGGTCTGGCCCGGTCGTCTCCACTGGCTGCCCGGGGTGGTGCTGTCTCCCCACCCAGGCACAGCCGCTGCCTCGCTGGAGTTGGTCTGCTGGCTTGAGTTGGGCTTCCCACCCCAGCCGGAGTTGGATGACTGGGTAGGGACTGCCCCCCATCCCGCGGCAGGTGCCGCGGAGCCGGCGGTATTTGGCATGTCTCCCCAGCCAGAGGTTGGGGTCTTGGGAGGGGCGGTATTCCAGCCACTAGGGCCACCAGCGGAGGTGTTGCTTGAGCTCCAGGGTGCTGTGTTGGTCAGGTCAAGCTGGTTATTGCTGCTGGTGGTGCTAGAACCAGCAGCCCATGAGGAACCTTAAAAAGGGAAAGAACACATCATATTAAGATCAAATAAAAAATATTCTACATACATGTTATTTTATTCTCACTGTTCAAGCTATCATGAATGCCAAAATAAAATGCTTGCATTCAAAAAAACATGCAGTTGTTATGTGCTAACTTTTTAAATCCGCAGCTTTTTAGGGTACTGTTAATTTCTGATTGTGAATGTCAACAAGTCAGGTCGCAGGAACAGGGGATGAACCGAGGTATTAAGGAAAACCCCTCATCACAGCTTACTCAAGTAACTTATCACTTGACTCAAGACTGGATGACTTGTTATCAAACCGTGCGGATTTGATTACAATTCCGCTACGCTGCTCCATTTCATGTTCAAAAGTTTGTTCAGAGTCTGTTGTTTAAAAAACTCTTACCATTAGCACTAGTGGCAGAGTTGTTAGCACCTATTATTTGTTCCTTGGCTGGACCCCAGCCAGAGGTACTAGCGGGAACCGTGCTGCTTGGCCGAGGGCTCTCAGTCTGCATCCGATCCGACACCTGGCCTTGTTGTGGGGCAGGAGGCTGGGTGTCCATCCCGTTGCTCTCCTCCACACTCTTGCTCCCGTTGCCCCCGGTCCAACCGGATCGTGGGTCCTTGGAGTTCTCCACTTCAGCTGAGCCGCTGCCGGCCGAGGATGGGGTACTGGTGCCCCAGACTGAGTTGCCGGCGGTGGTGGTGATAGAGCCCCAGCCTGTGTTCCAGATGCTCTTGGCTCCTGAGGCTGTGGTAGCAGCCATACTGGCGTGGCCCGGCTCACTGGGTGGGGCCTGGGTGTGGCCGGATGCTGGCATGTTGGTGGGTGCAGCGATTGTATTGATGGTGCCGGCAGAGGAAGCCACTTTCAGTTCGTTCTCAGATGGGGCGGCGGGACGACTGTTCTCACCACGAGTGATCGCTGGCCAGGCCTCCATATCGTGTTCATCAACTACTATTCTTTGTTTAGCACTGGTTTGGTCCATGGACTAAGAGTAACATCTGATGAAATAATCAATAAAAATAAGACAATCAATGTCACTGACACAATGAAATCTTGAATTTCAGTATTTAACAAAACATTGAATATTCAAATATTGGTGAAAGCCTGCTCAGTATCACAATTTGGTTTTAAAAGCATAATTTTCACTTGACTTTTCAACTATTGAGCTGTATTGTATGTTTGTACTGTAAGTTTCAAAGTACCACGCTTGCTTGTCTTTACACAAACAGTTAAATTTGCAATAAATGAACAAGTTACAGTAATTGGTGACAATCTACGCCCTGAATGCATTTTAAAGGGATGACAGAAACTTTACTCATTGACAATACTAACGTCTCTGGGCATGTTTGTTTCAGAAAAATTTGGCAAAATTTAACACTGCAGAAAACACGTGTTGCATTCTTTCTACTTCAGTTGCTGATCGGTAGACTCTGTGATGATGTTGCAGATGGACTGCCCAATGGATCAGTGTTGTTCAGCTGTAGTGCTACACGTACCGGTACTAACAAAGTGCTACAGATCTGCAGTTCACTAGTCTGCAGATGTTTAACCCGTGTAATATGTACAACATGATGCTTAAAGGGAAAATACAACATTTGCAAACATCAAAAAATATAACTACCAAATCATTTTGAAATACCTTGCTGGACTGTTAGTGAATGACAGTGTAAAGCATCCTGTAAAATCATGGCACCTGGTATACTGTCATTTCCAAGAAAAGTGGTATTTTTGTATAAATTTCCAACGCTGATCGGCCGATCAGCATTGGAAAATACTGGCTTTTTTTCAAATGACCAAATGACCATCGCACTTGTTTGCAATCGATTACAAACCTATGAACGGGTACGAGCCAGCTAGACTGGTTCCCTGACCTTACAATTCCCCAATGTATGTAAACTGCTCTGTTTCTTCTTGTATGGAGTCGGGGAACCAGACTACAGGAAAATGATTGTTTTTCTTGGTTTTTTTAGCATTTTCGAACCCAAAACCTCAAAAGAGTCAGTGTAAATATATTTGCTATATATTTCCAAACCCCCAATTCCATCCATTTCTGAAAATTACAGTAAAAGCAAATGATGTATATTCCCTTTAAAAACATAAAAACGGAGATCTGAGAACTGCAACTCACCAGTAAAAAAATAAGCTGTGTATAATTGCCAATAGTGGAAGCACACAAACACCGTACGCACGCCGCCGTGAGGTGCCAGTCGGCGTCAGGTCGGCGCAGTCTCCCGTCGTGTCCGCTCCAAATGGCAGTTAACGCTTGTGCTTTGGCTTGTATATTTGATAAAATCTGCGGAAGGGAGTTCAACATGATTCGACAGGTTTTTTTTTTTGGTTTTTTTTTAGTTCCAAGGGGCCTAGGATGTGGGTTGGACCGATGCCAAGAAAAATGAGAGAGTGAGAAAAGAAATGAGAAAAGAAACGAAAAAAGAATCGATTCTTTCAGTGCCGGACTGTGGATCTGTGGGTGTGTGGACCTGCACTGGAAATGACTCACTCTTACATTTCACCAGAGTGCAAAATGTGTACAATATCACTTACATGTACATTGTACTGTACATTGACCAGTTGTACTTTTCCCCCAAAACTTCAGAAATTTGTGCACAGAATTTGAATTCCACAGCGGGGTTCTGATAACGCGTTACATTGTCCTGACAAAATAAACAAACTTGCTGAACTACGTTTGGACTACAATCTACATCTACTCTTAAAGGGCTCATGTTATGTAATTTTTGAATGCAGTCCTTCTAAATGCATTATTGTGTCCCATTTAACCTTATTTTCAATGTTCATTTTTTAGGGGCATTTTGGTGGCCTTATGGTTCTGATGCTAATGCAAATTTGCATATTCATGAGCAAGAGTGTAGTGTCATTTCAGGCAGAAAACTCAATGCAACAGCTATGTCAGCACAAAATTTACCAGAAGTGTGGACATTTTGCTGTTGCAAATGTTCTTTTCTTTGGACTTTTTTGTTGTTTCAGTACACGACAGTAGGCCAATGAGCAAAGTTTTCCCACAAAATGTTTTCAATGAGCAAATGTTGGGTTCAAAATTTGAACAGAAGCCCCCTCAACTGAACATTATCTTCCTGAAATGCCATCATAGCAAGTGCGCCCTCATTTGTCCGGAAAAGTATGGAACTTTTTAATGCTTTAAAGAAGTGCACTTTTCAATAAGATAAACCGAAAAGGGATGTCAAGTTGTTTTCATACATTTCAGAGGAGCAGAAAGCTGCACAAAATATATTCCCAAGTAAAATTCATGTCATGGCCCTTTAACCCTTACCACCCCAACTCCATCAAAATCCATCCCCCCACTTTGGTGTATTTTGGGGGACTTGGTCCAGAAGGCCTGGCGTGACTAAATATTGATGGAGTATGATGGACTTGGGCCTTATGGCCTGAAGC
This sequence comes from Patiria pectinifera, assembly GCA_029964075.1. Lineage (NCBI taxonomy): Eukaryota > Metazoa > Echinodermata > Asteroidea > Valvatida > Asterinidae > Patiria > Patiria pectinifera. The sequence goes on from CM057146.1 coordinate 18,367,405, forward strand.
AGTGCTAGGGGTATTTGATTGATTTTGCCTAGCTTCCTGTACTGCTATTGTGATGAAAGCCAAATGTAGCAAGTCCATGAATGTCAACCAGTGCGTCAGTGGTGGATTCCATTATGTCATGTACAGTTTTGTATTGGACGCACAGTGATTGATGGATTTTGATGGACTTGGTCCAGTTCTTAATAAAAGACGCTAGGTAGTTAGGGTTAAAGATATGTTTGCCTTTTAAATGGGCAAAATTTGGAATAATAGAATGTACGCGTGTGAATAATAAAACTACTAGACAACTTAACATCCGACACTAATGTTTGAAAATTCCAGTTTAAAAAAAGTCAACATGGGAATATTTAGAATTTTTAAAGTTCAACTTAACATGTCATGATCAGAGACTTCAGCAAGGTGCAATAACCTACCTTTGGCGTTCTTTGTTCTGTGAAAAAAACCTGGAATGAAACAAACATGAAAATGAGTGGACGTGAATTAAACAATAAATCAAAATAATCAAAAGAAAAGAAAAAAAGATGGTTGCATTGTTAGGTTCTGTTGTTGCCATTTTCAAGGGTAAATATTTGGTGCATTTTGGGTTGTTATGCTAATGCAATTTCCATATTATGAGCAAAAGTGTGATGTCATTTCAGGCAGAAACCTCAATGTTACAGCTATTTCAGCACCAAAAGTTGCCAGAATTTTGGATATTTTGCTGTCGTAAATTTTCTTTTCTTTGGTGATTCGTTGTGTCAGTACATGGCAGTAAGCCAATGAGCAAACTTTTCTCACAAATGTTTTCAATGAGCAATTTTTTGGGTTCACAATTTGAACAAAAAAAACCTAAAATGAACAGTGTCTTCCTGAAATGACATCACAGCAACAGCGCCCTCAGTTGTCCGAAAAAAAGAAGCATGGACAATCATAGAAGTGCACTTTCCAATAAAATGAACCAAAAAAGGGGTGTCAAATAGTAACCAAAAACGGGTGTCAAATAGTTTTCTTACATTTAAGAGGAGCAGAAAGTTGCACAAACTGTGTTCCAAAAAACTTCATCTCACAGACACTTTAAATATCACTACCATCATTGATACGCATTTGTTAATGCATGCCAGAGTACAGTGAAAAAAAATAGGCTTGGTGGAACTTAACCCTACCTACAAAAGAGATCCAAGTAATTTGGTGAAGCATATCAGTTAAGAACAAAAATCCATTTATTCACCACTAAGATCAATGTTTATTGAATTTCTGGTTAATGCTCAGTAACATGGGGGCACTTTAATATCAGACGGCCAAACTCTTACCTATAGTCTTCTCTACTTGTCTCGAAGCAGACAACTACTCAACAGCAAAACCTCACAGTAGTCCCACTGTTATTTCAAACGTAAATTTTCCAGCCTCATAAATAGCACTGTAGAAAAGGAAAACACAAATTTGTATATTCACAATTGCGTTTAAAGAATTGATGTGAGAAATATTTGTTCAAGATTTTTTTTTTCATAGAATTACTTATTTGAGCATTTTGAATAGAATTTTCAGGCCGCTTAATTTTATTTTTTCATTTTGTAATGGGCCGTCATCATACTTAAGGATAAATCTCACCTCTTTTAAACGTTAAGGCTTTTCAGTACAATGTGTGCGAAAGAAGAACTAAAATTCTTCTGTGACAATATGCAGCACTGGTTGCGTCCTGTAGAGGAGAAAGCAAAAAGGTCAATATCGTTAATATAGCTGCATCAACATGAACCAGAAAATCCAGAAAAAATTGCAGTAAAGTTGCTTGCTCAGGGACATGGGGACCCCTTGTGCCTTAACCCTACCAATCCCTATGCAGTCTCATTCCACGAATTTGTTGGAATCTGTTGGAGTGAGTACTACACTAGTAAACTGATTATGCTTTACATGGGTTAAGCATATAAGCATACATGTACCACCATAATCAGAGTCCAACAGTTCGGTGTAGAATTTACCATATGGTGTTGTAATTTGCAGGAGTGAGGAAGGTTCCTAGTAAATCACTCACAGGGGTAAGGGTTAAAAACCTGACTCCAAAATAGGGCCATGTCTCTTTCACTGTTGTATGCATATAACAAGAGCCGTATGGCAAAGAAATGTATTTAGTACTGGGAATATTAGCCCTTCAAATTTTGCAAAACCACTTTTGCCGATTGAGTTTAATAGCCCCCACACTTTGAGTTTATCTTCTGTGGAGTGTGCATAACACTTCAAACGCCTGCACAATTCTTTTGTGTGGTTAAAAGTAGAGTATATCATTTGCAGCCATCCAAAAAGTAACTGACAAAATTATTGTTGAAAGGCACACTTGGTTTTAAGATAGTAATGACATTAAACTACCTGTGAAATTATTCTTTCTGGCATGCTGTCATTTTGAAGAAAACAATAAAAGAAGGCCATTTGCAAAGATGTGTCTGAAGACGCATTTTTAAAAAAAATTCCGTTAGTAGTTCGTTTCAAATTCATGACGCACGCGCGCGCACGGTTGCTATAATTCGTCGGCTAAGTGTGCGACATCACTTAGCTGTAATCGACTGAATGAGAACGTGTCCCACATGCTGCTTTCGGGCGCAATTCGAAACAGCATTCAATGAATACAGCATTCAAGGAGGTAAAACTTCATCAGGTTAGTTGTTAAGCACCCTTCTTTAGATTTAGAGAATTTTTGTTGCTCCAAATGAAAGAAATGCACGAATGCCAAGTGATATACTCTACCTTTAACACTTCATATCCCTTCACCCGAAATTAACCTTTGGGATTTAAAAATGTTTACATATTGCTCTGATCCGGTTAACCCTCCTAATTGGAAGTCAATATTCAGACCGAAAACTGACTTTCCACTAGAAGGGTTAAAAAGAAAATAAGTATTTCCAACAATATGTGCAGGGAGAAAAAGAGCAAAACAAGTAGGGTTAACCCTAACCCATCTCACTCCTCCAAAATCCTCCTGGCGGTTTTGGAGGATTCTAGAGGATTGAGGATGAATGGTGATTGAATCAAATGAGGATCCTGGAGGATTGAGGATGAATGGTGATTGAAGCACATGAGGATTTTGGAGGATTGAGGATGAATGGTGATTGAAGCACAAGAGGATTTTGGAGATTGAGGATGAATGCATTTTGAGGCAGGACTGTCTGATGATTTTGAAGGATTTGGCGTTGGTTATCCTTCATTTAAACACGAGTGCAAAATTTTGGGATGAGGAGGATTTTGGAGGATTGAGGATGAATGCATTTTGAGGCAGGACTGTCTGACAATTTTGAAAAATTTAGGCGGAGTTGCAAAATTTTGGAGGATTTTGGAGGATTGAGGATGGTTGTAAGCAACAAGGGCCTAGGGGGTTAGGGTTAATGATGAAACAGATTTTGTTTTTGTCTTACCTACAAAAGACTCTGATAAAATCTTGCATAAACCTCCCCTAGAATGGCTTGGAGGGTGATATAGTCTACATGGTGGGCTCCTCACCACCTGACTTAAGCTGCAGCGGTGGGAGCTTGCCAATGGGACAGTTCTCTTGCAAACAACTGAAAAACAAACAAAACAAAATAAATAAGCTGATAATTAAACACGATTAAGTTCAGTCTTTCTTTGGATGTTCAGTTTACAACTTGTGAAATTTTATTCAGTGTTCATTTTACTATATATGCAGACATGCAACTGGGAAGCAACCAAAAAAGGAGGAAATCCAAAGATAAACAAGACTCTATAGTGTTTTTTAAATTCTTAATGGCTGAATTCAGCTGAACCAAGGAAACGTTGCATGCCTACATGTACGGTACATGTATACAAACATTCATTCATAAATACCTAACACAGTTTACCATTCCTATTGATAGAGAGCCCGTCACATGGCCGGTTTTAAACGGAAAAGACCAGCTGGCTGTCTTAAACACTTTTCCAGTGTCACATGAAAGTTGGACTCCTATGAAATCCGGTGCCTTTTACCGTTTCATTGGTTGAGCGTTCACAATCCTCATGTGGGCATGCGCAATACTACCAGTGAGTCAGTACATGTATTTCATAGTCCGAAATTCACACTACACCGGCACAGCTGCATTCTGTGCCACATCGCACAGTACGCGCGAGCCAATCTCCATATAAGTTAAGGAGTTGTAGAGGGGCATACCATAATATAGAAAGAGGGGTGTTTTGAAAAACATGAAGTAAACTTGTTGAACAAAAATCATTGGAAATTTATAATTTTTGACTTGTTTTGAGTTTTGGACCAAAAGGTTTGTATTTTTTTGACCGAAAAGGTATATATGAATGGGAATAAATATGTGCTTGGCGGGTATTAAACACTATGTTTAAGACCGGTTGGAGAATGGATGCTGATAATTACCCTCGCCTTCGGCAATCAAGATATAACAAGTTCGAATTTACTGGCACAACATTTGGTACACAAACATCCGTTGCATTCAAGGCAGAGTGGGTACCCTGCCAATGGACTGCACATCAACTGTAAACGAGCGAATGCTATGCAAAAAAGGAATGCTCCGGCAAAGAGCTGGCATGCAACATGATCAGAATAAAAAAAAATCACTGCATTCGCTTGTGATTGAGCATGTTTGAAAGGCACGCAGACTACCTAGGCTACGGCTCAGCGCAATCTTATCACAAACTTGTAATATAACTTACAGGTTACGCGGATCCATATTCAAGCATTCAAGCTCAAAATCAATCAGGAATCTTTCGTTCTCATGCTCTCGTAATGACACTGCGAGATGTGAAAAGTGTCGCTGAGTGAGCGAGCAAGTGCTTGCGCATGCTGTAAGAAGTTCAGCAGAACTAGAAGAGTGACTCACACGAAGCGACGAAAAAGAAAAAAAAAAGGGAAGGAAAAAAAAACGGCCAGCCAGACGTTGATATTCATTTCCTGTCTGGGAAGTGCCATCGGCTTGCGTGGGGAGGAACATGCTTCAGCTTATCAGACCGTGGCTGGCATACCTAATGCCGCACTGCTGCGCTTGCAAGAATAAAAAAACACAAGGCCTCATTTTTTTTTGGGAACAGCCTTTGGCCACAAGTCCTGACAATAACTAGTCTCCATTGGGAGATACATGTTCATGTACACACAGGAATAATTGAATGCAGGGCCTTACATGTGAATAATGCATTCAGACTGCAGACGTTATTCAATTTAAGAAGGGAGGGAGGGGGGGGGGAGGGAATAAATACACATATATGTACGTAGCTTGAAACTGAAATTGAAACTACGACACCGCTTTACCAAATGTTAAGTTTTAGGTCTCATTCATAGATCCTTAAATTGACGACGTAGATTTAAATATATATTTTGTAATAATAATTTAACAATAAAATTGAAGAAAACTTGTACATGTACTTGCAATGCTATTGGGGCTCTGTTGGTGATTTGGTACAGTATGTAAACACATTTTTTTGGTGGAAAACGAAATTCTAAAGATGGAAAACGAATTTTTTTGCACAGAATTTTTAGTCAATTTTAAAGAAATCCACTTACTTTTTCTATCTGCTGGTTAAACATTCTTGGCAATGCAAAACATACCTGAAAAGGATGAGAACACGAAATTTATGTTACAATCATGTACAATCAATCACTTTTTTTCAGGCATTAATAATTCTTACTTTTTACTTGCATTTTCTTTTGGTCACTCCGATTAAACTTGAAATGAACAAGAAAATGCATCGGTTGTACAAAATGTAAACATGTAAATGTATGTATGTAAATCAGTCATGCAGAAAAACACAGCCATCACAACTCATTAAAAATGCTAATCAGAAAAGATAGGCTAAGTTATGGAAACTTCCTGTCTGATACGGACAGAGCAAACCATGCCGACAACATGTGTACATGTACACATAATGAACAACCTGTACATGTACATGTAGGTTGATACATGTATGTGTGTACATGTACATGTACAATGTACGTATACTTGTATACATCGTACAAACATACCAAATACCGGTACCTGTGTATCAATTAATACTGTACATGTACAATACATGGACATGTAGTCATATTCAAATAATAAGTAAATAGAGTAACCATGTACTGTGGTGTACATGTCAACTTGTAAACAGTCAGGTCACGCTTAACAAGTCCTGACATGCACTGGTGACCTCATTATAAACCTAGTAATCACAATACAACAAAAATAGCTGTGCACAGTGCAAGCACTCTAAAAATATGCATGCATGAAAAAAAACAGGACGGTACACAGTATTGGGCCAACATAAACAAAAACACATGTACATGTACGTACACACTTGTACAGTATGTTCATTGAGTACATGTATAACGTAAGATCTCTTACAAATCACAGATGTGAATACACATTAAGATAACTTTCTTTGACCTTAAAACACACTTGATGGTGTTGATGGTGTTTTCTGTCATTGTCTGTCTCACTTTCTGTTACATGTACATTGTGTACGTGTACATCAACCACTATGTGTACGGTATCTTTCGATTCCTATTATAGGCAATGTATCGGTACATGCACATGTACATACCGTATGTACAACATATAGGCCAACCAAAAACCAAAACTACCGGTAACAAAATTATTGTGAAATACATTGTACATGTACCTTACTTTACTGCAATAATAGTCTCAGGCATCCTGGGAAATCATGGCACCCGGTGTGTGGTGTCATTTCCAAGAAAAGCGGAATGTTTGTATCAATTTTCAACGATGGTCGGCTGACCATCTTTGGAAAAAAACATTTTTGCAAATACTGCCCCCCCCCCCCCAATTTACCAAATTTAGTTTGGTCCACATTTTGTTTGCAATCGGTTACACGTGCGTAAAAGGGTGTTGGCCAGCTAGTCTGGTTCCCTGACGTGGCAATTCCCTGATGTTTATAAATCGTTCTGCTTTGCCTGAAGTAGGGTCAGGGAACCAGACTTAAAAGTACACAAACAGTATTTTTTTTCTTGGTTTTTCAAGCATCTATGAAAACAAAACTTTAAACAGGTCAGTGTAACAATATCTGCTATAAACAACTAACCCCAAAATCCATCCGTTTCTGAAAGTTAAAGCAAAAGCAAAATGTTCTATATTACATTAACCTTAACCTTCCCAAATCCTCCAAAATCCTCTTTGCAAAATGGAGGATTCTGCAGGATGGAGGCTATGGCAAAAATGTATGGCTGATTTTGGAGGATGCACTGTGTCAATGTCTTGGGCCGCTGACCTTGTGTTGTTTATGCTCAGCCGTGCATAAATTTAGGCCTTGATTACACTTGAAATTCTCCGCACAGCTCCAGGATGTCACTGGCTCTGTCTCAACATACAGACAGTGATTGCTGGAGGATGCTGCAGGATTGAGGCAGTGGTCACCCCTCCAAAGACCACACTCAAGAAATAACAGAGGACTTTGCCTGATTGAGGCTGTATGCAATTTTTCCCGGAGGCAGTAGGAGGATTTTTCCAGACTGAGTTTGCATCCTAGCAAAAATGCCTAGGGAGTTATAGGGTTAATAAACCAAATTTCTTTTCCTCCTACGATAATGTGCAGCAGTACAGCTCCCCATAGGATGCATTCCAGCATGCCGGATAGCCTATTTTTAGCCCCAAGGATGAGGAATTGACATGCTCTAAAACCTTCCCTTCCCTCTGGAAAGCTGAACTGAAAACCAGATGGCGCTCGCGTTCCAGAGTGGCAATCGCAATCAGGATCGAGGTAAACGAATGTAAACAGGGAACGAAGCCAGTTCCTAGAGTCTACAAATCCCTGAGCAAAGACGGGCTAGATGAGATCCAACCAAATTTCTGACTCCTTTTTGTTTTGTAGCTGGGCAATTCCACGGAATTAAGGCCTACTGGTGTATAAACCTCAATGCCAAAACTTTAAAAAAAATCCAAACGCCACAATTAAAACACATGAAGCTTATTATCGGTTTTTATTGAAATATACGTACATGTAGTATATTTCTAACAATGTTCAACGGTTCAGCTGTTACTTGTAACTCAAAAATTAACTCGTAAGTACACAATATTTCGAGGCAATTTCTACTTATAAAAAGCAAACTTTGGATGAATAATGCCTGTTTTTAAATCAAGTAAACTTAAAGAAGATTCCTTTTTGGGACTTGAGTTACAGAGCTTGTATCGGGAGCTTGCGACACCATCATGTTTTTTTTTATCAGTTGATAAAGACACCATGATGGTGTCTCAAGCTCCTGATACGAGCTCTGTAACTCAAGTCCCCAAAAGGGTATCTTCTATTTACTTGATATTATAATGGGACTGGAAACGAACTTTCATGCTCGATGTTTTTAAATCATTGGAGTAACTAACTGACATGATTTATCAAAATTATAATCCACTTGTATGACTACAACTTTTATTATGCATACGGTTGAACTGTCCAAAAATGTACGTCCGACATTGGGGAACTGCCCAGTTGTCAAACAAAGGGAACAATAAAAGTATGACCAGTGGCTCCTGGAAGGGAAGTACTTCATTTCCCACAAAGCCTGATTAGAAAAGGGGGAGGGGTCTTTGTGAGTCACGTCAACTGAGTGACCTGGCTAAGAGTACAGGCTTCATTGTCATGCAAGTGGAGTGGACATGCTGGATTTCTGCAAAGCATATTTTGTTTTATTTATTTCTGGTGATGAAACCAAGGATTCCTCAAAAGTAACCTAAGCACTCAAACTCGAAAGCCTGAAGAAACCTGTAGAGAGAAGACAATGAGAATAAATTACAGTTTTAGAGGTGGGAGGAAAAGCCCAGAAGAACATTCTGGGGAAAACCCACAGAATCAGGTAGGGACTGAAAACCCAATCCACATATTGGCCCGGGCGGGATTCGAACCGGGTCACAGCCCCACATATCTCAGCGGTCAGGTGGAATGGAAATCATTAACGGCGGAACCTGGGCAACAGTCTGTGACATCAACTGGGATATATCCAGGATGCCATGGTCGTCTGTCGTCAGCTCGTCAACTTCTTAGAACCCGAGAACTGCTTGATTCCCAAACATGGATTTTCAGAACTGAAAAACTTGGAGAATCTTTTCACAGGTCTTCTTGAGTTAAAATACGCACAAATGTTTATTGAATTGTGCTTAATTCCCATCACACGTATACGTTTCTGCTTTACTAGACTGTCCGCACCCACTTTATTTTGTCTGGATTCTACACAGACAACTGAGAATGGGAGGGCAAATCTATCAGCTCTTTGACACCGCTCAAGGCATTGGCTCACTGCCAAATCAATCCAACACGGCAAAAAACATAAAGCGTAAGCACTTCTCATACTAAACAGATACAGTGCAACGTTAATTCACCACGACACAGAGCAAAACCGAGACACCTATTAGATCCTCTAAAATGCACGCTGCATTTTCCTCTTGTGAATGCCGTTTTGCCGAGGCAAGGAAACCATCGAATGCAGTCTTAATACGACAGCAATCAATACCGGCGTACAAGCTGACCAAAGCCCTGAGCGCCCGCTGACAAAACACGGAACTAGTGACCCTTGCCATCGCTGTATTGAATAAGCTTCCCCGCAAAACCCAGAGAATTGGGCCGCGCTGCCATCGACATGTATCTAGGCCAACTGTTACATGGAGACAGTGTAGGGCCCAACGGGGCAATCTGCAAAATGTCAGAGGCAAGGATCGGTCGAGGATCTCGCTAAACGATAAGCACTGGAGGAAAAAGGGGAGGGGGGGGGCACACGTGGCCTGTGATGACAGGTTTTCAAGTGTGGGATCAATCGCCTGATTCTTTCAATAGACTTCTCCCTAGACCCTGAAGGTTTATTATGATATTTTTTTCCCCTTTTAAAGATCAATTGGGGAGAACGGTATGCAACTGAGGTCACCCCATAAAATCTGCGACAACAGTTTTGTCAAGAGGATGGGAATATCGCAAGGTGTTGACACCCGTTGGGAAGCGTGATTGAAATTTGATAGTGGGACTTCAGATTGGGAGGGTACTGAAGTGTAACACAGGAAAAAAAAGGATTGCTATCTATAATCAGTTACTACACGTACGATACTTTACAAGCGCTCTTGAGGATGTCCAGCATCAAAGTGCATGTCTATCGCATACACACACACACTGTACTGCAGTCATTGACATGAATTATCTAAGAATCTATTTTATAAACTGTAAACTGTTGAATGGGATGGTGCCAGATTATTTTATGATTGGAATACGTTCCAAGCCTCGCTTTCAATTTTTTTAAATGTGTCTTCAAACAATAGGGTATGTTTATTCATAAATTTTAAATTAGTCATCAGAGCAGACTGGTTTTAGTTTGTAATGAACTTTTATTTCATCATGGCTACTTGCAAGTTCCAAAAATGAAGAGTTTACCTCGCTTTCAATTTAATATGGCCGACACGTGAATTAAGTCTAAAGTCACGACTGTAACACTTGAAGCCCATTCTGGACACGGACTAATGTACATTGGTAAGCAAATAGCTTAAACAAAAACTCAAATCAAAAAAATTCTTGTGTACACTTTACAACATTACTTGTACACTGAAATCCGTGACGAGGAAGTGCTTTACGCTGACTTTATCTCTCTCCAAATTTCATCCCCAGTTAAAAGAACACAGACGCACCCAAGTCAATATCCAGGGATTGTTTTGAGTGAGCGTACATATGTACATGTACTTGTACGTGGACAAGTACACACATCACAGTCTGCATTGTGAACCAAGAAACCAAGGCTGCCGCTGTGTTATGATGGTATTTCCATTCACAATCACCCCATATTGACACAAGGCAAGGCTCCCTTACACAGACAATTTGCCTGTCAAAAAAGAAGAAGTGGATATTAGTTTTGGGCTGTCAGGGGCCCTGCAAATAAACACTGGTTTATTTTTGGTTCTAGACATCAGTGACAAGGAAATCCATCACAACAACTGATGTGACGTCCTCAAGGCTAATTGGGCAAAGTCATTTTTAAAGGTATACGTGCATTTGTACAGGTACACATATATATATGTCAGGCATGCAACTGGGAATTTTTAAAAAATGAGGAAAGTCCAAACCACACAAGACATTGTACAGTATTTTTCAATTTGTGATGGCATTCATGAGAAGTAAAAAACGAGGAAATCAGCGGATCCGAGGAAAAGTTGCATGCCTGAACAACAATTCAAAATATTAAACAAATGAGATTTCTCCACACTGTAAATTTCACTTTCATTGCTAGATGTCCTTGTTTTATCAAATTTGTTTGGCTTTTCCAGAACTTCAGGAAAACCTTTTTGTTTTTGGTTCGAATTTTGCTTTTTCTTATTTCCAGAATCCAAAAGACCTTTTAGCCGTTTTCTTCATGGGCTCAACATCATGTTTTAATGACGAAAAAAATGAAGCGTGTTCAAATTGCTGGTACATCGGAGGAAAAAAAATACAAAATCATTGCCTTAAAGGTTATACAACATTTGCTTTTGCTGTCATTTTCAGTAATGGATGGATTTGGGGTTAATATTTTATTGCAAATATTGTTACACTGACCTGTTTAAAGATTTGTGTTCATGAATGCTGGAAAAAACAAGAACAAAAATGTTGTTCTTGTAATCTAGTTCCCTGACCCTACTGGTACTTCAGACGAAACGGAGTCAGGGACTTGTTAGGTCATGGAACCAGACTAGCTGGCTTGCACCCATTCATGGATGTGTAACTGAATGCAAACAAAATGTGGACTAACTACATTTTGTAAATTTGGTAAATAGGGGGCAGTATTTGAAGAAGGAAAACAAATCAAGTTTTTCCCAAAGATGGTCAGCCAACAATTCCACTTTTCTTGACAATGACAGCACACCAGGTGCCATGTCTTCACAGGACGTTTGAGAGTATTATTCACTTACCGGTACATGTACAGTCAAGTAAGGTATTATACATTAAGTATAATAAGTTTGTAGTTTGTTTTTTGCTGTTTACAAAGGTTTAATATTACCTTTAAAACAACAAAGGTATCCAAACTTGAAACAATGTGTCCAAAAGCAACAGGCACCCGTCTGGGCCCAATTTTACGGCTTTACTTACAGCTACCGTACCGGTACTTCACAGGTACAATGTAAGCAAGAAATTTCAGCTTGTGCGCGCATGCAGACAGGGTGAACACAGAACTTATTTGCCAGCGCAATAAACACACCGTGGTGATCGTAAGCACAAATTCTGTGGTAAAGCAGAATCGTGAAATTGGGCACTGGTTACATGTACACCATGTACTCTTCCCTTCCCCAGTCGTGTGGGACGAGTCTACGAGAGAATACTTACCTAAATAGCAACTACATTTGCATATTTCCCTTTGCCGGCAGGCCAATTCGCTAAGCGTTTAATCTCACAATGTGCCTCTTGGCGCCCACCCATGATGCCATGCGGCGTCGCCGCCATATTGAATCTGCCTCTTTTCTCTTAGCGACGCAGGCGAGATAGACGTGTTTTTTTAGTCTATCCAATTCAACGTAGCTAAGTATTAGTTTTCCTAGAAAACTATTCTGTAGAGTTTTCGTCAGTTCTTCAAGTATTTCTACAATTATATTAAAACAATAAAAGTGCGTAGTTGCTATTTGGGTAAGATGAACGAAGTAGACTGAAAATGTTAATTAGCTCATGCTGAACGAAACTGCAATGAAGGAAGCAAAGCTTACCTTGTCATTATCATTTAGTACACCTGCAGTCCAGACAGTAATGCGACTCTCGTGTGGCTCACACTACATGAATGCATTGTTGGTTCTGCAGCAGAAATAAATGGACAAGAAACAATAGAAACCGGTCAAATGAAAGATACAAACATTTCAACTTGACACTATGGACGTCAATCAAAAGATCTATTTCTATGATTTTTTTTTTAAAAACATGATTCTTTATTAGGAATACATCTAGTTCATGTTGTTGTTGTCCCTCGAATCCTGAACAAAATGATACTGTACTGCACATGTATGTTTAACATCACATCCTAACTTCCTTAGTAACAATGCTGAAAGAAAACAAGCAAATATCACATGAAGGTCTCTCAATACTGGAAACAAACCTGTCTTGTCATTTTAGTCCATACATATGTACATGTGTTCATGAACACATGTACAATGTACATGCATGTATGTAAAATATATCAAGGAAAGCACATGTACATAAATGTGTAGATGTACCGGATGTACATGTACGCACCGATATGTGTACTCAATTCAAATGCACTTACCAAGGAATGCTGTACACATACATGTATACTCATGCAATGTCAATGTACACGTATACATACATGTAGAGAATAATATGGGTACAGTTGTATGGAATCATCACTTGGTCATGTTTTTGGCAATCCACCCCGCCAAGCCAGCTTCTTGTACATGTACATGTACAATGTACTTAAATGTACAACATGTACATGTACATTGTACACTGTACATGTACATGCAAATTCTTTGCTGTGACTGACCAATCAGGTACCACAGCAAGATGCCCTCATGTTTATTCATGAACCTGGGGAACTCCCTCAGGTAGAAATTGCAGCGCTCTTGACAATATCGGTACTTCTTTTTAAAAAAAATTATTAAAAAAACAAAGAACTCGTACAGTACTGAATATCAAGTACCATACGTGTACAGAACTGAACATTGTACCATTTAAAAAAGACGACTATTTTACTGTTATTGTTAATCCACATGTAAACATACACAAAAATTATCTTGCAAGCAATCACTTTATCAAGTTTAAAGTTCAGGACAAACAGACCAAAACTCAAGTCTAGCTTTTGACATAAATTATTGCCGTCTGAATATATACAGGGCAATTGGCAATATGCCATGCCACGCCCCTCTACTAGCCAAAAAAACAAAGTTGGTTCAGTAGGGTCCACAAACTATGGCAATGTTTACTGATCTGCTGATCACGTAGCAGCAAAGGGGCGTGATTTGGCTGTGTGTGTGTTGGTTTGCCAGGGGCCGGGTATTGAGGCTTTAGCAGTGATTTCAGTATTTATTAGACAAGTAAATGTACCGGTACCTGTCCTTTAACAAACAACATTTGTGATGCGATCAAGCTGTAGTCGTTTGTGGGGGATTTTCATTTGGAGATAGAGGACAAAATAGGGCCACTTCATCACATCACTTCATCACATTTCTTGCTGTTCCGACTTCCATAATTTTTTTACTAAAGATGGTATCAGGATGCGGTTTTCACAGCAGTAATGCTGGGATTGTGCTCTTTTCAAATCTGTAATAAACCGGTGTCGACAAACGACTCATTTACATGTAGCTTGATCGCATCACATTTATTCATTCGAGGCACATTAGAATCATTGGCTGTTCTTGCATACTGCCGGTACATCACAAAATGTAAATTATATGATTTCTTCTTTTTTCAGATCCAACTTCAACTAGTTAAAGGTACAGTAATATAGGCCTACTACATTTTGGTTTCGCTGTAATTTTCAGAAATGGATGGATTTGGGGGTTAGTATTTCAGAGCAAATGCTGTTACATGTACATGTACACTGACCTGTTTAAAGGTTGGTGTTCAGGGATGCTGGAAAACCTATCAAGAAAAATATACATGTACTGTTCTTGTAGTCTGGTTCCCGGTCCCTTTTTCAAACGAAACAGAGCAATTTATAGACGTCAGGGAATTGTCAGGTCAGGGAACCAGACTACCGGTAGCTGGCTTGCACCCCTCACAGACGTGTTACCGATTTCAAACCAAATGTGGACTAACTATGTATGTGGTGGATTTGGGGCAGTATTTGAAAAAAAAAGTCATTTTTTTTCCAACAATGGTTGGCCAAGCATCGTTGGAAATTGATACAAAAATTCCACTTTTCTTGAAAATGACAGCACACCAGCTGCCATAATTTCATAGGATGATTGAGACTATCATTCCCTTACAGTTACAGTCAAGTGAGGTATCTGATAATAATTTGATAGTTTTGTTTTTTGTTTTTTTAAGCAAATGTTGTACATGTACATGACCTTTAATTAAAGCACAGCATGGATAGATCTCTGTTTTGAACTATAATAATCAGGCTACACATATAAAGTCCACAAAAGCTTAGTACAGAACAGACACTGACAAGGGACGGCTTTGTTGAATTTGCAGCCAGAGAGGGAGGGTTCTAATGATAAAGATGTACAGTTCACACCAAATGTCTGATACGAAAACCTCCATAAGCAATTCGCAAATAAACCTACACCACTTCCTCATTTCGGACTAAAAATTGCAAATTTCTAACCAAATTCACGAGGGTAATATTAATGCAACGTACACCACAGTTGTGTTATTCCGATGCATAATTTCCATCTCCGCATGCAACGCTGGTCTGATGCACTGATGTGCACTATATATGGCCGAGGGTCAGATTACAACACAATTATACACGCCGGCTGAGTGTATATATCGGAATAATCAAATACTGAAGTGATAATTTCCGCCAAGTCTTAGCGCCTACATGTACCTACCCCTCTGATACTATCTGATTGAGGATGTAGCTGGAATTAGGCTCATCAATGATGCAGGGGCCAGGGCGCGAGGAGACCTTGACAATTCACAGCTGCTTGGCTAAACTCGGAATATTCTGCGTTTGGGTTTGCATTGCATATTGACTTCCTGTCCTTTAAAGTTACTGTATCTGATTTTCTTTTTGTACATTTGGGTTTTTTTTTTCATTTTCAGCAACAAAATTGCTGAAAAATCTCAAGAAGGGTGCATAGCAACCTAACTTGTTGAAGTTTCAGAAGTAAATACTATTTTGATTAAGCAGAGAAAACGTACATGTATGTATTTTGGGGGACTCATGACTGGACTCTGCATGCTGCTAACTCACTTAAAAAAATCTGTGCCCGCAGGCACACTTTCTCAAATTATCTTCAATGATTGGTTGTTATTTCTGAATGATGCCATTTTAGGCAGAATAATTTCACAGGGTATTTGGTACATGTATGTTCCAGTCCTGGCTTCACTTTGAGCAAGAATTTTCTCGTTAAATCAGTAGGTACCGTATCTTTCCAGGTAATTACAAATGTTCCTACATGTACAATGTACAACGCACATGCCTTCAACCAATTCAAATTCATATGACATTGTACTACACTGTATTTACTCCTAGGTGAAGCCATACAAACCATAGAGCGGTTGGGAAGTTTGGAGTCGAGTGGTGTAAGGAGTAGCACGCAGGGCACTTTGGGGCGTAGGTCAATGCATATTCGTTGCTCTAAGGTCAATGCAATGGTCAAACTCACATATAGAACATGCCATGTACATGTACATGTACGTACATGTACACGTACACGTACATGTATACATGTATGCAGAGACTCTAATGATTCCCTTGTTTCCATACAGAGAAACATAAAGTCACATTAAAATCTATGTGCTGATATCCATTTCCAATTTCAGGAAATAATCAAGTGTGTTCATTTCCATTGCCCATGTGTAACTTACATGTACGTGTGTATACATGCACACATGTACGTAACTTTTAGGTACAAAACAAATGTACATACATGTACCGGTACAGATTGTCTACATTTAACAGTTGTTGACTGATGTAATGTGGGATATGACGTTTTGAACACCCGAGGGACGCATAGCGCCCGAGGCGAAGCCGAGGGTGCTATGCGTCCCCGAGGGTGTTCAAAACGTCATATCCCACATCACATCAGTCAACAACTGTTTTGTCATACCTCTGTCTTGATGATATGTTTTACTTGTTTTTCTAGAGTCAGTCAAAACGTAAACATAATCTTAATGCCGCTCGTCGCTGGCCGCCAAATTAAAGTAAATATCGTCTGCAAATGCACTGCTCCCTCACTGCTATACATTATATTGTGGAACGTGAAAGTACTGCGGGGTACCAGTGAGTACAAGTATAGTCTGGTTTAAACGCGGTCCGCGCATAATGGTTTGGACTGTGGGGCGGGGACTAGTCTACATGCGTGTGATATCACAATCTGATATACAACGGGAGTGTGCCATGCATATTTATCGCCCGGTCAGGTGATCGTCCTGGGCCAATGAAAATACAATATAAAGACAGAGGTATGACAAGTACATGTACAGTAAGGAGATTTTATTCATCAATCTTGATCCCACATTTGATAAAACTGGTGAACATTTCTTTCACTTCATGTTGAGTTCTACAGTTTTCCAAGGCATTTTCTCATGAAAAATACCAACTCTAGCTGCCGGTCTAAGCTACATGTACAATGATCTATGAATAACACACACAGACAGTGACCCCTACCGTTATGATGCATGCATTGTGCAATGGGTTCAAAAGGCGTGCGCCATATTGTCTGTTGCACCACTGTACACAACGACAACTGCTTCTACACATCAAGCACTGGCCTGCAAAGCCATTTCCTGCAACTGCCAATAGTAATACGGTACATGTATGCACACGATCAGACTATTTTTTGGTCACCCTGACCAAAAGGCAAATATGACAGGCAACCTAAATATTTTCAAAGCATCACGTGCATATTATTTGTGCTGACATTGAACAGTTTATGTCAACACTTTAAACCACTCGTATACAGGGGACCCATTTGCTGAAGTAATTGCACCACCTGACAACATCCAATTCTGTACACAAACATTACATGGCCTAGAACTCTTGGGGTTTTTTTCTACCTGAAGATCATATCAACTTGCCTACAGCTGAGCTCTAGAGATACAGCAAGAAGATGAAGAAAGTTCGTTCGTTAGGCCAAAAAAAAAAATATTCGGTCTCTGGTCATTTTTTCTTCAAGCTTGGATTGTACAGACAAGGTGGGGTACTACTTTGCTTTTTTGGTGTCCTCATGTACATTGGTGTCCTCCATAATTTGCCTTGGTGCTCTCGATCATTTGGCTTGGTGCAATTTTCCATTCCTTGGTGCTCTTTGGTAAAAAAAATTTGAAGAGGTGGGGCAATAGAGGGCGCTGTTGGAGCTACCGTGGAACATTTTGGAAAAAAAAAAGATTGACGCGCATGATTAAAATCGACGCGCGCGCTGACCAGAGACCGACTTATTATTTTTTTTGGCCTTAGGGTGTTTGTTTGTTTGCTTTTTGCATTTAACCAAGTTACATGTACAGCCATGACAAAAAAAAAAATCACACCTGTTGTGTAGGCCTACATGTAAGCCACACCATCAATTTATTTGTGAAGATGATCAGATATTATTTACAAGGGGCTTTACCATGGTGATACAGATGTGTATCAAACTCTTAACCACATGGATTTCTTTTTCTTTTTACACAGTAACTGACCAGCAGGCATTTGTTTAAGGTTTCGGCCTTTGGCCCACTCTGGCAACGGTCACTGCATAATACTCCAAAGTGACCACTTATGTAAATATAACCCCCATGCCTCAAGCAATAGTGATTTGGATATCTGAGGTCAGTAGTTCAGATTTTATCTTAAGTTGTACTCGTGATAGATATTGACCTGCCTTCACTGTCTTTGGTGCTGAGTGGAAAAATATGGGCGATAAATTTGCATAACACACAGAGTAGAATGTACAATGTACTTGTACGCTGGAAAGTTTAAACAGATAACTTTTTTGGGCATGCAAATGTGGCACAGTGGAAATTACATTTAATTCTACCCTCCTACATGTACATGTATTTGAACAGTCACACACTGTCCAAAAATCAATCTTCTTCCCCTGCCATGCCTTTTATACAGGCTAATCACCAACAGTCAGATCATATTTCAAGCAGGCACTGTGACTAGTCAAATTCAGTCAATAGACAAAAGCAGGCAAGTGGTAGGCACAGCTGGCTTATCAATCACGTACAGTCACAGCATAGCTGTATTACGTTACTGGTACATAAACAGTAACAGCCAGTCAATCCTGCTTTGTGTAGGCTGTGAGCTCTGAACTGTTGAAACCAGTCACTTGATTGATTTTGACTGAAAAGACAAGATGGCACAGAATGTATATATTTGCATAGGAGGGTTTATAAATGTACAGATATGTACAAAGGCGAGTCTCAAAAACAGTTTGAGTGGAAACCTCATGGTTACCAACCATCCAAATACGAGAACCATATCCATTCTACATTGGGCCAACAGGAATTTTTCAATTCAGCTCATAAATTTACATGTAAACAGTTTTGTGAGCACTTGTAGAACAGATGTGTTTAATTTCAAGTTCTTTATTCTGGGGGTGAAAATGGGGCAAATTGCTTAGTTACAAAAATACAATTTGGTTCGGAGCATGGACTAACACAGAGAGGCTTTCAAAATGTTCGGATCACTGTACATTATGTACATGTACCATACAATGTACCGTACAGGTCTGCAAAGCTCCATACACTTTAAAAACAGAAAAAAAAACTCCTCGCTTTGTGCTTTGACCTGCTGACCCGACACGCATGTAAATGTCTCAATGGTGCCTGACTTCTGATTGGATCCCAAACTCACGTCCTTCCCGTGATTGATCACAACAACGAGCATCATCAATCGTTAAGAATCGCTCCCAAAATAATTCACTTTGTTGTCATCCCACTTGTGACTTGTTGTTTTCCAGCTCTGCCAGACCCGCCCCACTGTGCAAATACAAAACCCATCAATATTCTGCATGATGAATAACACAGACTACATTGCACATGTACATGTATGTATGCACATGCACTTATAAAGCAGTACAGTCAACTCCTAGCACTGGCACCATCACATTAACACTCAATACATGTCAGCCCCTCTCCGTCATACCAATCCATTAAACATTAACAGCGTGAAAACATCCCGAGTTAACCATCACCCTAAAAGCCCCAGCTACTGAGTAAACACTGCAACTCTTATACCATACTTACTGTACATGTACAGGGGGAAAAATAGTGCAGTCACCCACAGCAAAAACCACAAGAATCTTGCAGGAATCCTTGCTGCATATTTCCTTGCAGACAATAAGAAAAACCTCAAAACCACAATTCAGGCCACGACATAGTCTTGCACACATTGTAGCCTGTCCATATGTTCTGCATGCAATATTTATCAGGTACAATATGGGACCTTGCCTGTAGTCATGCACATGTACTCTGCATTCAACACACATCCAGTCAGCTCATGTACATGTACATGTACATGAATACTATAGGGCAGAGCCCACGTACATATGCAAACACTGTAATACTATCATGGTGATCAATAAGCACTGTTAAATCCACCCTGGCTGTGACAAGTTGCTCAGCGAATCACAATAGGGTCCAGCATATTGATTTTTTTGCCCCTACAGTATCTCTCTCTTGCCTGGCGCTTTATCACAAAATACATGTACAAGCGATATACCGGTACACGTATTGGTACATGCATTCACATTGCACATGTACATGTGCACCAGGCCTTCGGTTATTCAAATGAGCACGTCTTGAAATTCAGAGGGCAGAGGTCGGACAATGGGTTTTTATTTTTTTTAAAGGTAACATACAACATTTGCTTTTGCTGTATTTTCAGAAATGGATGGATTTTGGGGTTAGTATTTTATAGCAAATATTGTTACACTGACTTGTTTAAAGTTTTGTGTTCGTAGATGCTAAAAAGTAACCAACAAAAAAAATGATGTTTTTGTAATCTGGTTCCCTGACCCTACTTCAAATGAAACAGAGCAATTTATAGACTTCAGGGGATTGTCAGGTTCCCTGACCCTACTTCAGATGAAACGGAGCAATTTGTAGACTTCAGGGAATTGTCAGGTCAGGGAACCAGACTAGCTGGCTTGCACCCGTTCACGGATGTGTAACCGATTGCAAACAAAATGTGTCCAACTAAATTTGGTGCATTGAGGGCAGTATTTGAAAAAAAAGTTAGTTTGTTTTCCAACGATTGTCGGCCGACAATTATTGGAAATTGATACAAATATTGAAAATGACAGCACACCAGGTGCCTTGATTTCACAGGATGCTTGAGACTATAATGTCCTTACAGGTATATGTATTTCATAATAATTTGGTAGTTTTGTTTTTTGATGTAAATTTTTTTTGCAAATGTTGAACCGGTACATGTACATACGTGTACATTACTTTTAAGTCAAGATTGCATGGTTTTTTTTGGTGGCAAATCTTTCTCAAATCTTGGAACTGCATTTGCACGAACGCAGTGCTGGAAATACCAGATAACTAGATGTAGATCAATATTAAGGATGACTCTATAAATCACCAGCTTAGTGAATTGTACAAACAAATACTTAGTGGAGTTGTGCAACAATTTTTCTTTACTGCTAACCAAATGCAATGCAGCCCTGGTTACTTTCAGAATTACAATTGTAAAATTCACCTAAATGATTACAACCTCATGTATATAATTATGCATACTCAAGAACTGTCCAACGCCATGGAGCTGCCCACGTATCTCAAAGCCTGCAATGCCAAGCTCCCACTTCAGCCAAAAGAAGAAAAAAAATAATGCATTACCTCTATCCCAAAGACAAATTCCTTTCCTTTCCGGCTTATTGCAACAAAGACGAAGAGCCCTGGGGATAAGGTCACTGATAGAAATCCAATCGGGGAATAAAATTTGTCTGCGAAGATTTGTGAATGCAATCATGTAAAAGGTCAGAAACGAAAGCGAATCCTGCTTTTGATTAAACTTATCCTTCTGGCAGAAACAACAACATTATAAGAGTGGAATATGCAATTGTCAAATCTTGGAAGGTGAAGATCTGCTTCAGTTTGGCCAGTCAGGTTATTCAATCGGAAGATGAGAACACAATGACAACTGGACGATTGCGGGAAAATGGATGCACTACATTACATATAATTCATGTGTAACTGGCACTAGACGGATCTTTTCAAAACGTCCATCAGGAATCCTTGGCTAATTGATCCGTCAGACATACATACCAACACATACATTGAGCTTCTGCCGACATCAAAAGGCCGACATCAAAAGGCCAACATCGTCATATTTCCATGGCGATAGAAAATGTATCATGTCTAAGCTCATAAGCTGATTATAGATTGCGCTGCTGCAGCACACTACCGGTACATACATGTAAAAGTCACATAAAGTGGGTTCCTAATAACTGTCTCGGACAAAAAAAAAAGGAAAAACCCACCTAATTTCCTTTCCAACTACATGTATGAGGGAACGGGATTCTTTCATGGAAAAGCAAAAGGCATGATGCATTCGGAATGAAAAGTCACGTTCTGCGCAATTCTACGATGCGCGAGTCTGCAGCTTAATATGAAGACGTGCAGAAATCGATGGACAATTGTGCAAATTAAACACCCGTTTGCAGGGTTGACATGGAAACAGCGAATAAGTCAAATTCCCTTTATTTTTTAGACTCTTCTTAATTCAAGGTTGTCTTGACTTCTTGCGGGAGACATCCATCACCAGGCGCCCAGAACCAATTATTAATGCCTCGCGGCACGCTGACATTTGTTGAACGAAGGCTGGAAACTGCACAATGAAATGCCAACTTACATGTTCATGTAAGATGTTAAAAGTGGACATTCATTGAATTGGGAAAAAAAATGCTTTCTGGTATATTCAGTGGATGACCAAACAAGTACATATTAGTGATGGGATTTAAATCCCGACTGTTTTTTAATTCAGTTTGAATTCCACTATTTGTGGTTTCGATTGTGGAAACGGGATATTTAAAACCAACCTTAAAAACATTAACCCTAACCCACTAGGCCCTTGTTGCTTACAACCATCCTCAATCCTCCAAAATCCTCCAAAATTTTTCAACTCCGCCTAAATTTTTCAAAATTGTCAGACAGTCCTGCCTCAAAATGCATTCATCCTCAATCCTCCAAAATCCTCCTCATCCCAAAACTTTGCACTCGTGTTTAAATGAAGGATAACCAACGCCAAATCCTTCAAAATCATCAGACAGTCCTGCCTCAAAATGCATTCATCCTCAATTCTCGAAAATCCTCTTGTGCTTCATTCACCATTCATCCTCAATCCTCCAAAACCCTCATGTGCTTCAATCACCATTCATCCTCAATCCTCCAGAATCCTCATTTGATTCAATCACCATTCATCCTCAATCCTCTAGAATCCTCCAAAACCGCCAGGAGGATTGTGACACAGGCTAAACAAAACAACTGGACCATCTTGGTATATGAATAGCCTGCCTATTTGACTAATCATGGTCCCAACCCATTTTTTTCTCTCAACATGACAGCTCTAGAGTGTGTTTGTCAAGGCTTTGCAGTTGTCACTGAATCCTGCAAACAATATCCAATCATTGGGAGGGCAAAACATGCTGCATCTCATTGTCACTTCTTGTTAACCCTAACTCCCTAGGCCTTTTTGCTAGGATGTAGCCTCAATCCTGCAAAATCGTCCAATTGGCCTCATGGAAAAATAGCATATAGCCTCAATCCTGCAAATTCCTCCGCTATTTCTTGAATATGGTCCATGGAGGGGTGACCACTGCCTGAATCCTGCAAAATCCTCCGGCTATGACTGTCAATAGGCTGGGGCAGAGACATCCTGGAGCAGTGTGGAGGATGTTAAGCATAATCAAGGACTAAATTTACGCACGGCTGAGCATAAACAACACAAGGTCCGGCCCAAGACCTTGACAAAGTGCGTACTCCGAAATCAGCAACCCACTTTTGCCATGTAACCTCAATCCTGCAAATTCCTCCAATTTGCAAAAAGGATTTTGGAGGATTCAGGGTGGTTAGGGTTAATAGAGCTTGCATCGGCTGTGAGCTCCATGGCAACTTCCCCTGAAATCGGATAACTGCATAATTCGGTCTGAACAAGATTAGGATACTAAATTGATTTTGAAATCTCTGATTTCTCCCAACACTAGTATTTAATATTTATTCACTGCCTCAAAATTTAAACTGATCCTACATTGTAGATCTCTAGATGTTCAAATGTGAACAACAATTAATAAAACTATGCTCCCTCCCTAAACCTCCCGCCCTCCCCCCAACCTCCCCCTCCCCAAACCCTCCCCAAACCTCCCCCTCCCCCAAACCCCCTCCCAACCCTCCCAATCATTTACACACCTACATGCAGTATGAAAGAAGCCCTCCGTCCACACCCACAAAAGGGAAACATCTGATGACATTCAAGGAATGCAAAAATGCGGGGTTCACGGTGCAACATCAGCTCCTCCGCTGGCGATAGCAACAGACAGCAACAAGAAAAACTGGGCCCCCACTTCCTTTTCATCATCAATTCTACCATATGTGCAGCAGCACCGGTGTTAGCGCTGTGATTGAATCCTTAACAGAGAAATGATGATGACACGGGGCTTACTGCTTCAAGGGAAATATAGCAGGCTCAGGCGTTTTCTTTTTGTTGTTGTTCTACCTGCTTATAACTGGGCCACCCCTGGGGTTTAATTTCCATCCCACTGTGGTAATGAAGGCTTTTTACTATAGCCATGGAAGTTCTTAAAAAAAATTTAATCTGATTTACAATTTTCAAATCTTTATGATTTCCGATGGCAATTTTTTTTCTCTGTTGGCATTCAATGACACACGACAGGCAGCAAAATTGTTTTTCCTGGCACTGCCGGGAGAGAAGTCTATGTAATAGACCATGGCGAATGCCACAGTCTAGGATATGTGAGTAGATTCGCTGATTACATATGTACGTAGTTAGGCAAAACGACAGCCTCTTTGCCTCTACATTTTGACCAATCAGCAGGATCTTTATATATCAGGTCTTCGGTTATTCACCCGTTGCGCATCATAGACAATGGATAAAAAACACTGTGTCACGCGCTCTGTATCATGTTACGCGATATGCGCCCGGCTGTTGTTGTATTACAAAACACTGCATTCGAATTGACCAATCAAACCATTTAGTCCTGATTTGGGAATGAAATGACGTCACGATTTAGTAAAGTCGACTCCGATTGGCTGGCGCGTGGCTTGCATATCTGCATGTCTAGACATATCAGACGTTATACAGGAGACTTGGCTCCATGGATAACGGGTGATACTCAGACTTCTGGGAGAGTAGCATGTTTAAAGTTGTGCTTCCTGTGCTCGTCAACAAATTCTTATCAATAAATTTACAATTTGTATATTTTATTCCAACCCCAAAACTCTTTTTCTCCCCTTTTTGGATGTCTGCAACCCTCTGAAAAAAAAGGCTATTGTGTTTTGGACACAAACAAAGTGGCTTACAAGCAGACTGGCTCCCGGTCCGTACATTATTGATACTGATTGTGGGATGGGAACCAATTATTGTCTGGCACTGCAGCCAACTATTTGAAATTCTAAAGTATACATGGGCCAATGTTTTCGGTCGATGTCTCATTCAAAAGTGACTTTACTTTTTGTATTGCTTAAAAATTAGCAATTTAGAAAAGGAATCTAGTTTTGGGATGATACTCCAAAATATCAAGGGGGAATGCGACTTTAATGCCTTGAAATCAATAAATTGTATGCTGGTCGTCTGATTGGAATCCGATCAGCTGATGTTCGGGATGTGAATATATTTAAGCTGAGAAATGAGTTATCAATGTACATTAGTACATGGTGCAAATCGGCTAAGAATGTTTCCTGCTGAACTCTTATGCATGTAAATGCTTTCAATGTTTACTGCCGTATGTTGCTTAGCGTGCAGCTCTTGTTGTTGTACAGATCTAAAATGTACATGTACTTGGGACTCAATAGTGATCTGTACTGCACGCTACATGTACATTGTATGTCTGCTCACTCTCCATGCCACCCAAAGTATAAACAAAATCAATATGGGCAGATCAATATTGACTGTAGTGTACCATGTCCCACTTACACCATTGCAGACTGTGTTAAGTTGTACCCAAAGTGCAGGGCATAATTACACTGTACGCATTCAATTACTTGTAACCCGATATGTGCATACCTGAACATGTACATATATCAAGTACATGTACATACCGGTACATGTGTACCGTATTTAAGTATTATGCAGCCTTTCATAATTGCATTTCAAGCATTTTATCCGTTACAAAAAGCAACTTCTTTTCTCATTTTAGATTTGAAGTATGCATTTATTGACGATAAAATTAAAAATTGTGCTTGAACCATGTAAGACCAAAATGGTTTTACACATGTACATGTACATGTACATGGCCATGAACAACATGCTTTCTGTGCTGTACTTATAATGCGATTTCAAATGGCTTAGCAGTTAATACGGTACATGTAAGTACGTGTATGTACCGGTACATGTACAGTATGTTGTTGCCGTTGCTTGTTGTGCACCAAAACCACCACAATAGTACAGTCTATAGAGGTTTTTGTGCAAAATCTATTTCGAATGGAATTCAGTTCTATCTCATGACTTATTGGTTGAAAAAAAGTTAACATCATGGAACTTTGACTGTTTAAATTCTGTATCAAGAACAATTCCCTTTGTCTCTTTTCAGCTAAAACTGGGAAATTATTGGCCCCACATTTGCAATTACCATGTACATAGACCTGTTTTGCAGATACAGTATCTTTGTAGTCACACGTCTGCTCTGAATGAATAAGTTTGAATTTGTGAACAAAATATACCCTAATGTTTTTAGCCACATACATGTACGTATGTATAAAAAAAAAGAAGTGAGGATTGGAACGCACTCCAATCATAAAATAGTCTGGCACCATCCCATTCAACTGTTTACAATTTACAAAAAAGATTCAGGGAACACGATTTAAATTGGCTTTATCGTGAATAACATCTATTGCAATGCCTTCTCAGATCATCATGTGACCACAAAGATGGCGGTATCGTGAAACAGTCTATAGGCAATCGCTGCTTTTCCTACTACAGACAATACTATTCCAACTCCAGACACTAAAATTACGCAGCCCTGCCTTTTGGTCCAGAAAGTTATCTAAAAGACCCTGGAATATAGCATTAAAATACTCCCTCAGGAAACTTGATCGAGCAGCCGAATCCAAAATAATATTTGTGCAAGTCCTGTGCTTGCTAATTTTTTTTTTAATTCTCAAGCCTTTCTTTTCCAGCATTAAAAAGTAATGGAGGCAAGTATACACACCAAAAAAAAAGGGCTAGCGCGGCTAAAATCCCAAGAGGAATGACCCAGTTGGCTTAATCCGTCTATAGCCCCATCTTTAATTCCTAGATTAAAAAGTCCTCTCCGCGCAATGTTGCCTTTTTTCCCCGTCCAAAGGATCTATCGGTGCCGGCGGCAGCGGCTTAAATTCTGAAATTGGTTGCCCACGCTTTTATTTCTGCTTCATACTACATACATTGTGTACATGGACAGGCACAAACAAATTTGCACACAGCAAGAATGTTTTCTTTAAAGGGAAACTGTTTACTTCAACACAGTCGTTGTTTCTGTGAAACCATTTATGCTGAATCCAAGCAAATTCTGCATAATTTAATCCTCTCCAAAGTTCTACATACACCTGTCATGTATTTCTGTAAAACCATTCATACTGAATCTAAATACATTCTGCTATTTAGTTTATGTTTTCTAACTACATATTTTTTTCCTTTAACCCTAACTCCTCAGGCATTTTTTGCTAGGATGCAACCTCAATCCTGCAACATCCTCCAACTGCCTGCATGGAAAAATTGCATACATCCTCAATCCTCCAAAATCATCCGTTATTTAGAAATCGAATGTGGTGTTTGGAGGGGTGACCACTGCCTCAATCCTGCAAAATCCTCTGGCCATCACTGTCAATATGTTGCAGAGGATTTCAACTTCAAGTATAAAGTGGCCTAAATTAATGCACGGCTGAGTATCAACAACACACGGTCCGGCCTAAGACCGTGACACAGTGCGTCCTCCAAAATCAGCCAAACACTTCAATCAGCCTCAATCCTGCAAAATCCTCCATCTTTCAAAGAGGATTTTGGAGGATTTGGGAAGGTTGGGGTTAAACTATGGGCTCCGTGCACAAGCACCCCCTCAACGGTAAGAAAGGGAGAGTTGGGGGAGACCACTGAAAGAGACATTCGAACGTACATTGCCGATGACACCTCACATTCATGCGAAGACGCTATGTCTTTGTGCATATTCAGAATAAAATAAGTCGTGCGCACTTCGCACGATATGCGGGCGAAACCAGTACGCTCACGCTGTGTGTCCCGTCCACGGTGCTCTTAAAGGCGGTAAAAAGCAGCCTTCATGTAGCTCTCTTGTTGGCGCACGGAGCCCATACATTTTTTTTAATCCTTGGAACAAGCTCATGACCCAACAGCAAACTTAACTCATAATCTCAGAACTTGCAATTTTCTGTGTCTGGTTGAAACTGGTGCCCCACATGACTACCTACGCAGGTAGCGCAGGTGGCTGAAGTCAGGACACCAAATGTTCATACTTTTGTTTTTTTTGGCAGATCCTTGGCCCTCTTTGTGGATGTGTGTGGAAACTTCGAATGCAATTGGCGAAAATTACAGCCATGAGAGAAAGAAAAAATTTACATACGGTACGTTCGTTAATGATACATGCAGAGATAATGTAGACTGCTCTGAAGAAAAACACGAAAGTAAGATGTTCAAAAAACAAAACAAAACAAAACAAAACACACAGGACAATTGTAATTTCATTTTCATACATGTATATTTTGCATGAAATCAAAATGTCTGAATGATTGATACTTACACAGTATCCCCCAACTTTTTGAGGTGAAACAAAATGGCAAACAACTTGTGATGTAACAGTGTATATTATGCACAAATTATCAACTTCAGGCCTCTGAGGTTAGAGGGCCGCCAGTGGCAAGATATTCTCATATAAAAACAGAGCCATTCAAGTCGTTTTTACGACTTGTACTCTGCCCTTGAAAAGGTCATTACAAACACTAATTGAGGCGCTGGCTTGGTGATTACTGCGTGTTACATGGAGCGCATCGCACGGTCTGGTGCCTGCAGACTGCCGTACTGGGCTTCACATGTTACTCGGACAAACTGGCCAAAACCAATTAAGCCATGTACGGTATACACACATGTACAGTACATTATCTCGATACACACCTTGAAATCCTGAACTAAAGAATTGTCAAAGACAAATTTCCCTTTCACTTTTGACACAACTTAAATCATAAAAGGATAAAAGTGAAATTGCTTCCCTTTCTGAAACAAAAACAAAACACTTTGGTCATTCCAACCGATACTCAAAATCAATCACACATTTTGAATTTATTTCTAAATGTTTCTGAACACTTGTGACAAGCTTGGAAGAAAAAACCGAGAAAACATATTTTAAAATAGGTCCGGCTTTTTGTTTCAAACGGATTTTATTTTTTATGCAACAACAGGATATGTTCTTCAGGGGATTTTAAATGTCTTCAGGGGATTTTAAATTTCTCTGTCAATTTAAGTCCCTCGCAGCTACATGTATACACATCCTGGCCAGGTTTGAGTCTGGCACTCGACTCCCACAAACACAATGGCAAATTGCAAAGCCCATTCAAATAAAAAAAGACTAAATATTGAACTGAGCTAAATATAGCAGAGCTGGGTCAACACCGCACCACATAATGAAGTGTTGTAAGATTGCATGACCATGACCAGTGGTGCATATAACTACTGTTGTCAACATGCATATTGAGTCCACCAACGCATTTTGCATTCTAAACTCAAAATTGGGTCTGTTGCTGGGAGCAAGTAATTATATATTATGTACATGTGCATGTTTCAAGGATGTGCAGACTTTGAAAACAAACAAAAGACAAATGGGGATTTTTTTTGCATTATGCAACACATTGAAACACAACATTTACATTGGAACACACCGCACAAAAAAGGCAAACCCGAACTTCCTAGGGGGTGTGCAAAATCATATTAAAATTGGAGGATTCAGGACTGTTAGGGTTAGCTTAAAGGTTTAATGCGTATACCCAAAACGTGAAGATTTACATGTACATATGTTGACGACTACTTTCATTACCTACAGTAGAAATACATAGTTTCTAAATACCAGTAACAGGGGTTAGTGCATATGTACATGTACATGTAGGTCTACATTATACTGGAAATAATGTAAGTGCACCCCCATTTGCTGTCCATAACAGTCATAAATACCTAAGACAGTTTACCCATTCCTATTGGTCGAGAGCCCGTCACCTGACCAGTCTTAAGCAGTTGATAAAACACCGGCTGTCTGGTTTTAAACACTTTTCCGGTGTCACGTGAAATTTGGACTACTATAAAATCTGGTCCTTTTACCCTATTATTGGTTGAACGTTCACAATCCTCACTTTGGCATGCGCAGTACTACCAATGAGTCCGTATTTTGAGAGTCCTCAATTCACACTACACCGGCACTGCCGCGTTCTGCACCACATCTCAATGTATACATGTACATGTAAGGAGTTGTATACGACTACTCGGGAGAGGGACATACATGTACCATAACATAGCTACATGTACAGGGGTGTTTTGAAAAACAAGTAAAAGTGTTGAACAAAATCGTTGGAAATTTATCATTTTTGACTTGTTTTGACTTGTTTTTTTTAAGTGCAAATGATTCTAGATACCGGTACATGCCTTAACTAACCCCAACCTCACGTAAATCTACAAAATACATGTAGTAGTAAACTGTAGTATGCAGCACTTCAGCATACAAGTGGGCACAGCACTCATACCATAGTATTTACCGTAGTATTTGGGTACTACATACATGTACATAATTTGTGTAGTACTTTGTAGTGTACGGAAGACGGATAGTGCCTCTCAATGAGTGTGAATATATGTTTTTGGTGCGTGTGAAAATATTTTTTGTACAGCGGCCGCCACTTATTAATAAGTGGCGGCCGCTTATACAAAAAAATATATTCACACTTTTTTATGTGGCGGCTGCCAGATAATAAGTGGCGGCCGCCACATAAGAAAGTGTGAATATATTTTTTTTGTACGTGTGAAAATATTTTTTTGTACAGCGGCCGCCACTTATTATGACCTAAAAACCTACCAGACACATCAAATTCATCTGACTAAAAACCTTTGGCAACAGGTTCCAAATTTTTTTAGCTTGATTCAAATCTGGAATCTAGGACCAGTACAGTATGGTTTGGTTTCACTGCTATTCAAATCCAAAAGATGTATTCTGTACATGTACACATGTAACTGTAAGACTAGCAGTAACAATGTACATCCTGTACATACCGTACAACATGTATTGCAGCAAAGGGCCGGGCACGCAGTACATGCATACAATTGTATACATTTTAAGTACAATACAGGTGGACACTTAACAACAAACAAGTCTTGTGTATTCACTCACCTTTAAAAGTTGTTTGCGTCAAAGCGGCCAGTCTAGATATTCATCAAACATGTAGAGTTGCAATTAGAACTATTTGGCAGAGGGCTGATTCCAGATAGTGCCCTCTCTAAACATGTACAAATGTACATGTATACTCGTCTAGCAACCTTGTGTACATGTACAATGTACATTTGCAATGAAAATACATGTATGCATAGCACAGTAAGTACAGTATGCCTGCACTTCACCATAGACATCAACGGCGGAGTACACACACACACACAGAACTATAGGCTAAATAGAATGAAGAGCCCCTAGTGCTGTGTGCTCAACCAATCAGAACGCACACAGCGTCAGTGTATTGTGTGTACTGAGCCAGGGCCGGCTCATGTCAGATTTGTGTATGGTTTCAATGGCGGTCAGTCTGTGTGCACACTTACAGCACCAGCCCACTGCCTCAGCATAGACTTCTAAAACCCAATTTCTAAAACCCGGCTGTAATAAAAACTGACCACAAAGACGTGTAATCCATGTATAATCAATTGGCTACACTCAAGAGAAGACAGAACTTACCTTCACTTTACACAGATGCTTGACGGATTTTGTTTTCTGCCAGGGAACTGCATGTAATGTCTGCTCGTGTAGCGCAGACAGCTAAATGCTGATCAATGTACATGTACAATGTACATGTACATGTACATGTACATGTACTGTACAGTGTGTGTATAGCCTATGCAGTACACCAGTCAGCCAGCCTATGCCAGTACATGCACTATGCATATCATTATCTTGTTTACCATGCAGATATGCTGTACAGTGGGAGGCGCTATGCATACTCTTCCTGTGTAATACATGCACATAGGCTCCAGGCTGGGCAGCCTGACTGAGCAAAGATCGTGACCTACGACCTCGGTATGCTAATGTGCATATTTCTGGTTGGGTTATTCCCCAGGGCTGTGACGTTAAGCATAATCATAGACATGATGTACAATGTATGCATATTCTCATGATTAACCAACCATATGTGTATTCTAGTTTCTACTTAGTTTTAGAATCTGTTGTGCACAAAAAAAAAAACATGTTTGAGTTAGTACACACCATCTTGGTACACATTTACTGTACATCCATTTACTGGATTTGATTAAAGGGAATATACATCATTTGCTTTTGCTGTAATTTTCAGAAATGGATGGAATTGGGGGGTTGGAAAAATATAGCAAATATAGTTACACTGACTTTTTTGAGGTTTTGGGTTCGAAAATGCTGTAAAAACCAAGAAAAACAATCATTTTCCTGTAGTCTGGTTCCCTGACTTCATATGAGAAGAAACAGAGCAGTTTAGTTTACATACATTGGGGAATTGTAAGGTCAGGGAACCAGACTACCGGTAGCTGGCTTGTACCCGTTCATAGGTGTGTAATCGATTGCAAACAAGTGCGATGGTCAATTGGGGCCAGTATTTGAAAAAAAGCCAGTTTTTTTCCAACGCTGGTGGCCGACCAGCGTTGGAAATTGATACAAAAATACCACTTTTCTTGAAAATGACAGTATACCAGGTGCCATGATTTTACAGGATGCTTAACACTGTCATTCACTAACAGTCCAGCAAGGTATTTCAAAATGCTTTGGTAGTTTTATTTTTTGATGTTTGCAAATGTTGTATTTTCCCTTTAAATCAGAAAGATATCAATTATCATTAATAACTAAAAAAAATGTAAATTAAAAGTAAAAGTTACGTGGTATGTAATTTAAATGTACATTGTACATGTAGTTGAAAGATACATGTATACCCGGTATATGTATTAAAAATAATAATAATAATAAAAATATTTATTTTGCGTAGATACCGGTATCGGTACCATCAAAATATTCTAATGCCTTATGGCATGTGCATTATAAGTTCCGAACAATTGTTAAAAATATTTTAAAATACAGATTAAAATGTAAAGGGAAGATTCAACAAAATCAAACATCAAAAAACAAAATGATCAAATTATCACGAAATACCGGTACCTTATTGGACAGTTAGTGTTAGGGATTGACAGTCTAAAGCATTCTGTATGCTCCTGGTGTGCTGACATTTTCAAGAAAAGTGGTATTTTTCCAATGCTGGTCGGCCAACCAGCGTTGGAGAAAACTGACTTATTAAAAGAAAAACTGCTCCTTATTTTTCAAAGTTAATTATTCCGCATTTTCTTTGCAATCGATTACACACACACACCTATGAATGGGTACATGCCAGCTAGACTGCTTCTCTGACCTTACAATTCCCTAACGTCTATAAATTGCTCAGAAATCATCTTAAGTGGGGTCAGGGAACCAGACTACAAGAACACGATTGGTTTTCTTGGTTTTTCCAGCATCTACGAGCCCAAAACAAGTCAGTTTAACAATATCTGCTTATTATACCTATCCTCCAAATCCATTTATCCCTGAAAATTGCATCAAAGGCATTCCCTTTAACATTACTCTTAAAATATAACCATTAGGCCTACATATTTTAACCCTACTATACCTGAATCCATCAAAATCCACACCACAGTTTTGGAAACAACAACTGTTAAATACAAACATACATTCTGCGCCAATTTGTCATTTCAGCCAAAATCAATCGAGCAATGACTGTTTTCAGCAGTTCCATGTAAGAGCCTGCAGCCTACATAAACTGATTGGCTGGGACTGTTTATGTATTAAAGGGAATATACATCATTTGCTTTTGCTGTAATTTTCAGAAATGAATGGAATTGGGGGGTTGGAAATATAAAGCAAATATAGTTACACTGACTTTTTGGAGGTTTTGGGTTCGAAAATGCTATAAAACCAAGAAAAACGATCATTTTCCTGTAGTCTGGTTCCCTGACTCCATATAAGAAGAAACAGAGCAGTTTACATACATTGGGGAATTGTAAGGTCAGGGAACCAGTCTAGCTGGCTCGTACCCGTTCATAGGTTTGTAATCGATTGCAAACAAGTGCAATGGTCAATTGGGTCCAGTATTTGAAAAAAAAGCCAGTTGTTTCCAACGCTGATCGGCCGATCAGCGTTGGAAATTGATACAAAAATACCACTTTTCTTGAAAATGACAGTATACCAGGTGCCATAATTTTACAGGATGCTTTAGACTGTCATTTACCAACATCCTATTAAGGTATTTCGCAAAAACTTGGTAGTTTTATTTTTCGATGTTTGCAAATTTTGTATATTCCCTTTAACTTGATACAAAGTCTGTACATGAAACATTTTCAGAGTGTCAATGGGTAAATATTTAAAAGCATTTGAATTGGTACCATGGCACTGTTTAACTGAAACAATTTCCTGTTTAATAACCCATACTGAAAATAAATACATACATGTACTGTATAAACATGAATCTTCACTTGAAAACATGAGCAGTCTCAGTGATATTTTAAACACCAACAGAGTATGTACACTGACGAAGAATGCACTGTGCAATACATAATATGATATGTACTGTATCATCTGTATGACTGAAAAATTTGTTCAAAATTCTGGGCAAGGCAAATATGACTCCCCGCCAATTTGTGCTGCTCATTATGCAAAATCAAATTAAAGCTACAATCATTTGCAGCTATCCAAAAAGTAACTGATGTAATTATTGTTGAAAAACATACTTGGTTGAAAGATAGTCAGGGGACTAAACTCCCTTTGAAATTATTCTTACTGGCATGCTGTCATTTTAAAGAATTCAACAAAAGAAGGCCTTTCCAACGATGCATCTAAAGACGCATGGTTGGAAATTTCCGTTAGTAGTTTGTTTTTTATTCGGCAAAGCGCACACAGGCGCCTAAAGACGCATCGTTGGAAATTTCCGTTAGTAGTTCGTTTTTTATTCGGCGAAGCGCGCGCAGGCGTTGACACGACGCACATGCGGTTGCTATAATTCATCGGATCAGTGCACGACATCGCGTAGCTGCAATCGGCTCAGTGAGAACGTGTCTCGGACGCTGAATTCAGGCCCAATTCAAAACATTATTCGGCAACTTTTGATTTGAAATCGAGATCCTAGAATGTTGTTTTTCGCGAAATATACAGCTGAAGCTGAGCTGAAACTTCATCAAGTTAGTTGTTCAGCACCCTTCTTTACATTTTGAGCACTTTTGTTGCTTCAAATGAACAAACTGCACAAATTACAAATGATGGACTATACCTTTAATCTTTACAGCCTCCCTCCCCCTTTTTTTGGAATTGGGGAGGGAAGGTTTTACATTACAGTCTTATTGAGCAGCAGTCTTAATATAGTAAGTAGGTTCAAACTACAGCAAAATAACTTTTTATTTCATAGATTTGTGATCGGCAAAGTGTAAACAAAACCTGGGAAATATTCATAGGAACAGACTGTGTTCCACACCAACAGTATTGTCACCTCGTAAGCACCGTTGATATCAGCATTTGCGATAATCGATATATCGGAAATCCAAAATCGAGAATATTTGATTGACCGATTATCCCATGTAAAAGTTAAAGACCATAAAGATGACACTTTGATTAAATAAAAAGAATTTTAAAAAAATGTCAAGTCCCAATTTTCCACGGCTTTCTCTGGAGCATATTACTCAAACTTTTTAAAAACAAACATCTCAGCACTGAGAGTTTATACAAAATGGCCGGTTTCTTTTGAGGTTTGACATTGGGGGAGACCGCGAACGCAGAGCACAAAGCAACGCCGCTTGGCATTTTGCGATGTTTTTATTTTGAGTCACAAGCACAAGTTGCCGCCGACTTTTATTTCATTATACAGCAAACGTTAAACACAAAGTAAGAGCACAAACGGGGATATATTTTGACGATAATCTGACACATTTTCAATATTTTTGATATCATTCCTCAATATCAAAAACTTTGATATTTCAATATGAATGAAAAATTGCTATCTAGGCGATATCGATATTAAAATAATTATATCGAATAATCAAGTAATTTGATATATGGACGGTGTTTTAAAGGTATGGGGACATTTGCTTTTTGTATATTTGGTTTTTGTTTGAAACAACAAAATTGCTCAAAATCTAAAGAAGGATGCACACATGTAACAACTTACCTGTTGAAACTTCAGCTCAGTGGATACTATACGTTTAAAAAAAACTGAGAAAACGTATTCACAGTTTTTGGGGTCTCGTAAAGTTGGATTCCATTGCTAACATTGCTAAAACCGTGCCTGCGGGCACATTTTCTGAAACCACCTTCACTGATTGTTTTCTTCCGATTGATATCATCTCAGGCGGAATAATTTCAAAGGGTATTTGGTACAGGTACCAGTCCTACATGTTCCTTCACTGCAAGCAAGGATTTTCTCGTTTTAAAATTGAGTGATTGCAAATGTCCCCATGTGCCTTTAAAGGGAAGATACAACATTTGCAAACATGACAAAACAAAATGATCAAATTATCATGAAACACCTTACTGGATTGTTAATAGGGAGTGACAGTCTAAAGCATCCTGTAAAATCGTGGCTCCTGGTGTGCTGTCATTTTAAAGAAAAATGGGAATTTTCCAATGCTGGCTGGCCGACCAGCGTTGGAGAAAACTGGCTTTTTTTCAAAAACTGCTCCTAATTTTTCATAATTAGTTATTCCTCATTTTCTTTGCAATTGATCACACACCTGTAAAGGGGTGCTAATATGATTCTCTGACCTTACAATTACCCAAAGTCTATAAATTGCTCCGTTTCATCCTAAGTTGGGTCAGGAAAACAGACTACAAGAACATGATTGGTTTTCTTTGTTTGTCCAGCATCTACAAGCCCTAAACATGAAACAAGTCATTTTAACAATATTTGCCATAACATACTAATCCTCCAAAATATCCATTAATTTCTGAAAATTGCAGCAAAAGCGAACTGTTGTACATGTATATTCCCTTTAATGCACAGTGCTTTTGAGTACACTGCACAGAATGCAATTAGACGGTAAAGGGTGGGCAGCTCATTAAACAATCAACATGCGGTCAATTAGAGACGGACTATAGCATAATGGTGAGGAGTCTGAGGACACTAGGGACACTCATTTGCACTCTGGAAAGCACTGTGTTAATTAAAGGTACTCCAGGCATCAGGCTTAAAGGAGTGGTATCTAGAAAAAAATACCCATTTAGACTTTAAAAAAAAAACCAACACGATTACAACGAAATTAGAATAGTAGAATACCGGTAGATCATAAAAAAAGTACAAAAATAGAATACAAATGTTCACACACCTACATGTGTATACATTTAAAACTTGGTGTTGTGCAAATGAATTTCGAGGTGTGATATATTGGGCCCACAAAAATTAGCCGTTATGTTCTTTAGTTTTTGTCTTCATAGGGGAGGGGAACAAAAAGCAACTGCTTCTCCTTTTTCCTACATGTTAACATCACTTCATGATTTATTTATTATATATTGCTATAGACAATTTCTTTTGAACAAGTTGCAGTGTATGATGAGAACTGTTATTACATTTTTCAATGATGTTGACATGAAATAAATGTACCGGTATCTGAACTGAACTGAACTGATGCAGCACTAACATTTCTCTTCAAAACCATGCGCTTGGATTGCTGTGTTATTTCCGAAGCTACATGTAGAATCACACTTGATGAATCTTGTAGTGAATCTCACAGTGAATTGAATACACGCTATGCAGCACCAGTTTCTTGTGGACAGTCCAGCTCAAAATTTGATGTTTAAAAAAACGGTACACATGTACGTACATGTATAGACTAAGTTAAAAAAAAAAACCACTGCTGCAACCGATGCAAACAACATTTTGTCTGTAAATGTAAGACATTACATGTTTACTGTGCCGAAAAGTGGACAATTTATGAAATCTGAAAAAAAAGAAGAATTTTTTTTTATGAAATCATCCAAACTACAAGCATCACGACCTCAAAGGTGGTGTCAATAAAATAAAGGGGGCAACAAGACCTTTCATTTGAGTGATAGTAAGATGGAATATGGTTAACTGTATTTTTTTTTTGTAAACAAAACTGGGGGGGGGAGCTAAAATGAAGGGTTTGTTTAATGTAATCTTTTTGACACCTCGTTCCAACGTGCAAAATGCAAATTTGATGTGAGTTTCTGTTTTTAAGGCAGAAAGAAAGGTTCATACATTGAGGGTTATGAGAAGAGAGTTTCATTATGTTGCAGTTCATCAAATTCAGATTTTATGCAGTTTCAGAAACCATGAAGAGGAAGTAAC
Organism: Patiria pectinifera; assembly: GCA_029964075.1. Lineage (NCBI taxonomy): Eukaryota > Metazoa > Echinodermata > Asteroidea > Valvatida > Asterinidae > Patiria > Patiria pectinifera. The sequence goes on from CM057146.1 coordinate 18,405,679, forward strand.
GTGAGTGACGTAACGTGAGTGACAGTACCTCCTGTAATCTAATGTCCCTTGCATCTAAAATACACACCGATTTTATTCAAACAGACTTTTGTTTTAATCTAGTTGTATAAAAGGTAAAACAATGTTATTTTTGTGTTGCAGACTACAGTGTGAGGAGACTTTAACAACAAAACTGCAAGAAAGTTTCTATGTCATTTTTTTTTTGTAACACGAGTGACGACCAACAAAACACATGTCTTCAAAAAGTTAACGAATGGATTGAACTTTTCTTTCCGTTTTTGAGTACCCCTCACCCCAAGGTTGTTGTATGGCTGGTTTGATTCAGCTTCCTTAATAAATACTTTTCAAGCAGTGAGAGGTCAAAGTAGCCTCATGGCATGTTAGTGGAATTGCAACGGAACGTTTATGCACCCCGTTTGACCAACAAATAAAAAAATGGTGACTGACTTTATTCCCCACATGTGTAGATTTCTCCATAAACGTCCCGTGCACTCTGCGTCGCAAACGGCCCGAGGGCCATAAGATAGGGTAACCGGGGAGAACGCATTTACTGAGTGGACCCAGCGGTTACTCTAGCCTCTAGAAGTCAGGTTTACCGTTTACATGCACACAGTAGCAAATTAGGAGATTTCCCGGAGTAGCAGGAAGCAGCTTTGCTAAAGGGGAAACAGAGCTTCCTAGTCAAGCCAGGTAGGGCATGACTTCCTTCAGAGTTGGGGGGGGGGGGAGGTAAAGGTGTCCAATGATGTGAACGGGTGGGTCACGGTAAAAGCATCAGGAAATTTAAGTTCAGGATAAACCTAAAGCACCCGGAAATTTAAACGCAGGATAAAATTAGACATGTTGATAAACAACAAAAATGAAACACACCGATACGCAAAAAGGCAGTTGGGTTTTCAAACTGTGAGTAATTATGCGCATCAGCATGTGGCAGTTTCAGTTCAGGATAAACAGAGAATTTTATGCGCACAAAAAGTCCACTATAAGAAATGGTGTAAAACCCTGGTTTGTAATCTGCACTTATCCATCAAATGTAACAGATGGAAATTATGTATACCGGTAGTTGGTACAAACATGTAAGATGGAGTATACAGACACTGTGAGACTTAGTACAGTCCAAAAATTTAGAGTAACTTCAGAAGTTTGGTTTTTTCCCCTTCGGTTTCATCGGTACCCTTTCACTATCAGTTGGGACCTACCAGGACTTGCGTATGGGCCTTATTCACGAGTTGGCCATTTTTGTCGAGTTCCCTGAATGTATTTCATTAATTGTTAACCGTTGAATGGGATGGCGCCAGACTTTTTATGCTGGCACAATGCAGCCTTATTTTACTGTCATTTTTTATATTTTTTATATGGCTTTAAACATAAGGGAATGTCTAATTACAAGTTAAATTATTCATTGAAGCAGAATGGAATTTATTATACATTAGCTTTCATTTCTCTGTGCAAGTTCCAAAAATTAAGATTTTGCCTAACTTTCAATTCAATATGGCCGACTCGTGGATAAGGCCCATGTACTGTAATTGGTTTATTTGTGAAAGTGTAAAAAATTAATGCTGTGTTACTGTACATCCAGCACCCGATTTCATGAAACTCATCGTAACTTACGAAGCATCGCGGTGCTGCGACGCGTCTTATACCCTACAATGCTTTGCAGCTGTGACGCGTCCTGCGATCCATTTCACAAACCACGCGTCATAGGTGTATTTATAGCACAACTCGTTGACTGTTTATAGCACAACTCGGCAACAGCGTACACTAAATATAGTCGTTTGATATTCAACAAAGACTTTGTCGAATCTCCTCTGGAAATTTTTTAAAAAGTAAACAAAATGGCGGATGTGAGATACAATTTTAAGGGAAAACCAGCTCTCAGTGGACTGTATACATGTAGCTACTGGTACGTTGAAATTTCAACTGTAATATTCCATGCTAATTCATAATTATCCAATGCATTTTCTATTTACAATGTACAGCGTAACACACACTGTCTGTATAATAGTCTCATTTATGTATTTATAAATTACAAATCTTCTCTTCTTTGGAGACTAGTTGTTTTGTCAGTACATGGCAGTAAGCCAATGAGCAAACTTTTCTCTCAAACTTTTTCAATAAGCATTTTTTTTTGGTTCACAATTTGTGCAGAAAGCCCTGAACTGAACAGTGTCTTCCTGAAATGACATCACAGCAACAGTGCCCTCAGTTGTCTGGAAGAACATGGATTCAAATAAAAAAGTTTAAAGAAGTACTTTTCAATAGAATTAACCAAAAAAGGTTTTCAAATATTTTCCATGCATTTAAGAGGAGAAGAAAGTTGCACAGAAAATGTTCCTAAGAAAACTTCACTTCGTGGCCCCTTTAAAAGGGAGCTTATTCAGATGCACGTACAGTGGTACACGATGTACTGTACATTTGTACATTCCATTTGTGTACCATGGCTATCCTATTCATCACTCTACTTTAGACAAACTATCAAATGAAACTGTCAACATTTGTATCACTGTGATGTCATAGTCTATGAACATTTTAATATTTTTTTGGTCAGACTACAAAATGCAAATTTCTAGATATCAGCTAAAACTGTAGGCTGTCAAACATTGTACTATTTGAAATGAAAATAAACAACCACCCAAAAGAACCACAAACAAATAACCAAACCAAACAAAAAAGAGCTGGCCTTATATAAATCTACTAAAAATTTTCAACATCTATGTAACCCTGTCGTCTGGTAGACATTTATATAAAATCCAAGCCCAGTATCATTGACAAAAAACAAAAAAACAAAATTTCAAAACACACTGTGCCACCTCTGTGCTCCAAATGTTGGCAGGTGCACAAAGTATCATAAACACAGCCAAAACATTCAATATGTACAATGTACATGTACACTGTATCAGATATAGAGCACTTCACCGCAGACAAATTGATACTAAAAAATGTCAGCGCTGATAATATATAGGATAATGCGACACACTGGGGTTATTATGACCCATCCGCAGCAGTGCCGTGTCGCAGCGAACAACGGTGTCAATTTCACCGCTGAGTACGTATCTAGGTGTCGGCCCGCCATGATTTATTTGCGGCGATAAAATGATTAATAACAGGTGAAAACGGACCTGTCTATGTCAGCACATCTCGGCCTAGTTCAAAACGGATGCTTTGGGTAACATTTGTAATTTTGTATCATTGAACACTTTGTCATGCTCTGTAAACACTAGACATCTTCCTTGAAAAAAAAAAAGGTTGATAATCTGAAGTACAGGAAGAAAATTTTGCAATCGTGTACATGACCATGGTTTTGAAGCTTGGTTATGCTGTTTAGGGACATTTTCTTTGTTTTTATTTTGTTTATCTTTTTTGTTTTTTCCCCCGTTTATAGAAATTGGAAAATTCAGTCACCTGAACTTTTCGCAGTTGTGATTATTTTAAGCAAGTAAATAGAAGATTAAATCGTTTGTATTTGAGTTCACTGTTTCCCATTTAACTCCCACAAGTTAACCACCTTTTTTTTTTAAATAAAAAAACTTGTAATATATTCATGCATACGATGCACATTGATACAATGTTAGACAATGGCCCAATGTATGTACCGGTAGATGGCTTCTTTTTTTTTACCCATGTGCATGTACGTGTTCAATTAGGCCCTTATGAATAGAATTTTAAAAAGGAAGAAATGAATGTTTCTAACAATCTAAAAACTCATGTGCTTTGAAACTTAAAAGATGTACATATTATACACAACCATAACAGGCATGCAACTGGGAATTTAGAAAAAAACGAGGAAATTCCAAACAACACAAGACTTTGTACAGTGTTATTCAATTTGTAATGGCATTCATGAGAAGTAAAAAACGAGGAAATCAGCGGATCCGAGGACAAATTGCATGCCTGCGCATCAACAGATTTGCATTCATTATCAATCTTAGTATTCAAGTAGTAATTAGGCCAAACAAAAAATATGGTGTATTTATTGTGAATTTTTGTGGCCAAATTGCAGACGTCAAACGTTTTATTGTCATTTTGCAAACAACTTAAGTACACGTACAAGTGGCTATTGAGTTGCAAAAGAACACGCAAGTGCATGAACTGGTATGCAAAAAAAAAAAACACCTACGAAATAAAATTATTTCCCTACCTACATTGTACCTATTTTTTTCAGGCTGTTACCGTAAACACACCATTTATTTTGTTTGGCCTTAGTGAGCAGTTTATCAATGAAACTTTTTGTTTTGGTTACACAATTAAATGTACAATTTTGTACATATACAGTCCTTCATTTAAAGAAAATCCAGGAGAGCTATAAATCGCTCTCCTCAAATATTTGAGGAGAGCAAATCGCTCTCCTTAAAATCTACGAATATACAGCGGTAAAACAATGGGTTACCATTGTTTTTGTTTTATTTTGAATATAAGGATTTATTCAAGGGGCTGCATTATTATTAGTTTTTGCATAATAACATATGCTCAAGTTGCGTTACTTTTTTTCGTTTTTGTTACTAGACAAGGTAAAATTTATTTTAAAAACTAACTAAATGGAGATTAATAAAAGGTTTGACTACTGCTTAGGCTTTCATTTTTTAATACAGTTGTCAGTTGGTTCATCACTTGATTTTACTTGGAAAATGGAGAGTTAATAAACGGCACATAAAGCAACTGAAAATTTGCTTTCAGATTCGTTAAAATTATATGAAATGTTCAGCCTGAACTATTTCAATTGCTCTACGAAAGCTATACAAAAAGGGCCTCAAAATGACACAAACTTGCCTTAAGTTTTATCGAAACTATCTGCCGTCGATAATCTTAAAAATAATGGAAAATGCAGGTCAAGTATGCCATATACACAATGCTAGTCACGACGAGAAACTGGCTAACAACGTCTGAACTTTGCACTAGTACGAGCGTTTGTGATGCACTGTGTGTGGTGGGCCGGCAATGAGACTCGTTTCACGGTATAGGATTTCGGTGAAACACGCTGCATCGTTTCACTTCACATACCAGTAAAACTTCCTCAAAATAAATTCATGAACACGGGAAATACATACACAGACAAGAAAGATCAATTTTGTGAATAAGCTTGCAAAGATCGTCCTTCTCAATCGTTGTTTTCTTGGCATTTTTACGATGTCTATTCCGTCCGGCCTGCACGCAAAACTGTACGGCAGGTAGTGCATTGCACTGCGCGCGACTATTACATTGACTGGTTACCGCATTTTCATCATGCCTTCATTGGGATTTAGTGCGCGGCGCAGCGGGAACCAGTCATTGCTGCACTCGCACGTACAGGCCCACGTGTTTTCATGCAGCTCTTTGCGATATGCAGATTGTGCACGCACAGTATACAACCGCTGTACACACACGATCTTATACAGTACGTACGAGCTCGGTGTTCGTTCATTTTTAGCGATGCCCAGCGGCATATTAACGTGAGTTTGGGCATTATACCAACGAAAAATACGTGTAGCTTAAGACTTAAAATTCTTTGCGTTTTTATCACTTCTTATTTTTAAATTTCCCGTGTTTGACGAGCCCTCTTGTGGATTTCTGAGGAGCGCTATTTTTGGCGCTCCTTCGAGACAGTCGAGGAGCGCAGTAGGAGCGCCTGCGCGATCGCGCTCCTTAAAAATGAAGGACTGCATATATATACAGTGTACTTGTACAAGAGTAATTTACCCTAAGTTATGCAATTCAACGGGTAAATACAACATACACGTACTGTAGATACAGGCCTAGTAAATGTGTTATGTAAATCTTATGATATTCATGATATGCAACAGTATCATTAGGCTGGTGCCCCCCCCCCCAGATATGGTGGATGATGGGCGGATGGATTATTCACTTTTCTCGACTATTTTGCTGATACAAAATTGTGTCCAAAGAAGCCAAATTAACCCTTTCTACGTGGCTACAATTTTGTTGAAAACAAATAAAATTAAAAATACAATATACAAAATCCATCTCATGAATAAATATACAGGTATTGCAAATGTACGTGTATGAATATCAAAATGTTTTGAAAGGAGGCGGCTGGGAAAAAAGGAAGTGGGCGGGAACGAGAAACTGCTTTATATTTTTCTTTACCTGACCTTATAATATTAAGCAATGAAATTGGTTTTGCCCTTGTACATTAAATTATAGAATGACTTCTACCCCGCACATGTACAAAATGTACATGTGCACAAGTACAATGTGTCTTTACCAGTACAGCCAATCCAATGCAGCAACACAACCTTGTGGCCCTAACAGCCCCTCCGATTGGCTGACGGGCAGACTATTAATAACTCTTGTAACCTGGTTTGGCCTGGCTTGTGTACAGTGCATGCAGTGCATGCCATACTCAAGCAGACAAGGTTTCCGCGCTGACACTGCTTGCATATGTGATGGGGCCTGTGAGGGGTTCACACAATCATGACAACTGTGTAATATTCAGTGTTGAGAAATCCATACTTTTAAAGGGCTATTGCGGCGTTCGCATTGGACATTTTAAGCTCTGACAACAGAGCTTCTAGTACAAGTCACTTTGGTGTATGTCGGTCGGTCGGTACCCCAAAAATATTGAACCCCCTAACTCACCCATAAAACTGTAAGTACCAAATTGTAACTGTCCAAAAAAGCAAACAAAATACATTAAAGGGAAAGATACAACATTTGCAAACATCACAAAACGAAATGATCAAATTATCTCAAAATACCTTACTAGATTGTTAGGGAATGACAGTTTAAATCATCCTGTAAAATCGTGGCTCTTGGTGTGCTGTCATTTTCAAGGAAAATGGTATTTTTCCCAATGCTGGTCGGTCGACCAGCGTTGGAGATTACTGGCTTTTTCCAAAAACTGCTCCTAATTTTTCATAATAAGTTATTGCACGTATCTTTTGCAATTGATTACACACATGTGAAGGGGTACAAGCCTGCTAGACTGATTCTCTGCCCATTCCCTTAAGTCTATAAATTGCTCAGTTTCATTGTGTGAGGTCAGGGAACCAGACTACAAGAACATGGTTGTTTTGGGGGGGGTTTTCCAGCATCTACAATGTACAAGCCCAAAAGGTGAAACAAGTCAGTTTAACAATATTTGCTATGACATACTAATCCTCCAAATCCATTTATTTCTGAAAACTGCAGCAAAAGCAAATGTTGTACATTCCCTTTAAGTACGCGACAAAAATTGTTTGTAACAATTTGTGACATTGTTTATGAACTTTTTTTAATAAAGGCAAAATAATGTGTGGTAATGTTTATAGTCACATGGAATTTGTATGCGCTACAAACTTAAAAAGTTAGGGGGCTTCCATGCACCAGTCACTATCACTGATGGAGTATCACTTCTGCCTCTGGCCCTGCGTCAGTTTCATGAGTCTCCTGGGCGTAGGAGTGAGGATACAGTTGCATTATGAAGGTCACTATTATTTTTGCATTGTGACTTTCAACAACATGGGAATATCCTTATTTCAACTGACAATCACCACCAAGTTATAGTAATTGTATCATTTCATGCAAGACTTTCGTGCAAGACAGCAAGTGCTTACATGTATTGTACAGCGCGCACTTGTTTTGGGTAAAACTTATGCAGACTGTGTCAACCAGATTTCGGCCTTAAGAACCGAGAACTACTCATAAATTCCATTAAAAAAAAATCATATAAATTTATTTCGCGTGGGCACTGTATGTAGTTGTACATAAAAAATTTAAGAGCTACCGTATTATGACAATTGTGAAGAGCACTATATGCATTATTAAAATTTACAAGTCATTGCTTTATTGACCTTGATGCCGGGCCTCCCGCTTAGATAAAAAATCGAATTTTCGATTATTGAATTTTTTGTATTGACTCGGCCCTTGTTCATAAAACGATCCTCATGGTAACATGGTGGAAAATACTCCCAAAGACAATACAGCACAGCGTACGACATAAAAGAAGAAAAAAGAAGAAAAAAGGCAAAAGACTGGTTTGAAAAATAAACTTGTACAGAAACGATCCTGGCCGAGGCAGAAATTTTGAAGAGCAAACTATGAACAGGTGCCGACGTTAATGGATTTCTTTCCATATAAATGATGGCGGTTTATACATATTCTCTGTGAGAGGCCCATTAGTCCAGTGGAAATGGTGCCAAGGCTCTGAAGAGTATGGAAAAAAAGAATGGAAAAAAACTTGCTATTAACAGGAGTGTAGAAGCAACAGTGCTCAAAACCTAAAGAGTGTTCCTTAAAGGGAAGATACAACATTTGGAAACATTACAAAATGAAATGATCAAATTTTCACAAAATACCTTACTGGATTGTTAGGGAATAACAGTCTAAAGCATCCTGTAAAATCGTGGCTCCTCGTGTGCTGATATTTTCAAGAAAAATCCAGTTTTCTCCAACGCCGGTTGGTCGACCAGCGTTGGAGAAAACTGGATTTTTAAAAAACTGTTCCTAATTTTTCCTAATTAGTTATTCCGCATTTTCTTTGCAACTGATTACAAACCTGTGAAGGGTTACAAGCCTGCTAGACTGATTCTCTGACCTTACAATTCCCCGAAGTCAAAAATTGCTCCCTTTCATCTTAAGTGGGGTCAGGGAACCAGATTGGTTTTCTTGGTTTTTCCAGCGTCTACAAGCCCAAAATGTGAAACGAATCATTTTAACAATATTTGCTATAACATACTAATCCTCCAAATCCATTTATTTCTGAAAATTGCAGCAAAAGTAAATGTTGTACATTCCCTTTAACAACTCGCCTGATGAAGTTTTAGCTCTGTAAATGATGTACACGTATGTATATTCCGAGAAAACAATATTGTAGCATCTCGATTTTAATTTAAAAGTTGCCAAGTCAGCATCCCGAACACCTTCTCATCCAGCCGAATGCAGCTACGCGATGTCACGCACTGAACCGACAAGTAATAGCAACCGCACGCGCGCGTGTGTCTTCTCAACGCTTGCGTGCACCCATTTTCCAATTCGCCGAAATACAAACCACCTAACGGAAATTTCCAAAAATGCGTCACTTGACACATCTTTGGAATGGCCTTCTTTTATTATTTTCGTCAAAATGATAGCATACCTGAAAGAATAATTTCACAGGGAAATTATCCCCATCCCCATCTTTAAACCAAGTACTGGTAAGCTCTTTAACAATCATTTTGTCATTTACTTTTTGGACAGCTGCAAATAATCTACTCTACCTTTAAAGTGGCTATGACATCAATAATGAAGGAAATTTTACATAAATTTACACTGGAACAAATACATGGCTTACACGTATGTGCAAATTTGCATTCCTCTGCAATGTTTGAAAACTACGAGACATCTGATTTTGGTTAAATTTTTTGCAAAGTGCACCTTTTTTTAAAAACATTTAAAATGTTCAATGTTTTTCCTGACAACTGAGGGCGCTGTTGCTGTGATGTCTTTCAAGGCACATTTGTCCGTTTAGGGGCCGTTTGTTTAAACTGTAAACCTGAAGAATTTGCTCACTGATATTTGTGCAAAACAATTCACTCACTGACTTTGTCATACCAGAACAACAATGAACTCTCATAAAAAAAACCTGAAAATTTACCACGAAAATTTCGGACACTTTGCTGCTGAAGCTGCAAAAGTTTCTGAATGACATCAAAGGACACTCATGAATATTTATATTCACATTTGCATAAACACCAAAAAAGGTGCCAAAACACCCTTGAAAATTGCCAAGTCAACTTGGACACCACAAAGGTTTGAAAACTATTTGACATCCCTTTTTGGTTAATTTGATTGAAAAGTGCACTTGTCTAAACATTGAAAATGTTCATGCTTTTCTGGACAACTGAGGGCGCTGTTGCTGTGATGTCACTTCAAGAAGACACTGTTCAGTTTAGGGGTTTTCTGTTGAAATTGTGAACCCCAAATTTTCTCATCGAAAAAATTTGTGAGAAAAGTTTGCTCATTGACTTACGAATTACCAAAGAAAAGACAATTTATGAAAACGAAATATCCAAAATTCTGGCAACTTTTGGTGCTGACATACCAGTAACATTGAGGTTTCTGCCTGAAATTACATCACACTTTTGCCTACAAATATGGAAATTTGCATAAGCATAAAAACCAAAAAAGCCACCAAAATACCCTTGAAAATGGCAAAACAAAAACTGGAAATAGGGCTAAATGGGACACAAAGGTGCATTTTCAAGGATTAAAAAAATTACATTGCATGCCCTTTAAACAAAATTATATTTCAATGGGCCCCTTTAAAAATGGGTCATACAGTATTTAAGATATGCATGGAAATGTCTGGAGCCATCTGTACTTTTTTTCTTCCATGGTTAACAGATGATCAACCACAAAGTGGGTAGGATATTATGAACCAGTTTAATAATTCACCAGGATTGTCCCTCATTGAAAAGCAAGCGCATGCGGCTGCAGGAATGCTCGCTGCTTCGCGGGAACCCACAAATTATACGGGACTCTCCATCACACTGATCATGGATTTTTCTTCCTGTCTTTCACGGGCATTTAAGGGAGTTTTTCTCAGCACGAGCTGTCAAGTTATTGATTGTGTGTACCGGCGCTCGATAAGTTGCACCTCACATAGATCCAGAGGGGTGTACACACTACAAGGGACAGGCGTCCATCTTATTAACTGACGAGTTTAAATTGTGGTTAGTTGTTACATGTACCAAGTACTGCAACCAGAGGAAGTGATCAAAAGTGACATCGATACCTACTGTTCTCAAAACAAAACAACACCCTTTTTTTTTATTCTTTTGAAAATAGAGCTTAAGTTACCCAACTTACAAAGTTGATTTGATTTATTTTAAATTGGTTGATCTCTCACTTTGTTTCTTCCATTTCAAATTCACTGTAAAATAAAACTTGAACTGGGATTGCCAAAATAACTTAACAAAAATGAGTATACAAATAACGAACAAACCGGCAGTACAGTAGTTTGTGGTTGAATGATGTGAGTTTATCACACACATTTATCATCGCATGCGCATGAACGCGCAGGGAGACGGGCGCACGACGCACGCATTTTAATTACGAGCAGACTGGGCGTTTGCGTAACATCGCATTACATCACGTTTTTATCCTGAATGACCTCTGACCTGGGCTACTTCATCCAGATACCGAACTGGCTTTTTAGAGATACTGGAGGAATTTGCCGCTTTTACAATGAGAGGCACAACTTGTGAGAATTCATAGTGGGAAAAATACCAATACATGCAACTGAAAACCTGCAAATAAATACATGTATGTACCGCCTGCTTCTTTGTATAGCCAAATGTTATTATTATTATTATTATTTATTCATGCCAATTCTTTTTCATCACATACAAGATGGGCATAGGAGAGGCAAAAGCGATAACAATCACTGTGGCCAAAGACCTGCCACTCCTCATCAAGTTGTGTACAGAGTAAATAAATATAAATAAAAATACTAATATAAAAAGTATTTGAAGCCAAAAGTTAGAACTTAAAAATATTTAAATATTAAAAGAATGTGCATAATAATTTATGCGTGTACATGTATGCACACAGGACACAGAACCACCTGTGGATTTGTGCCCTTTATATAACACACCCTTCTTCTTGGATATTTTTAAGACTATCACTAACCTTCAAGTTTCCCTTTCGTTTAAATGTTAATCGTGAGTCCGGTATCTGCCACCCTAGAGTGCCATATTTAACCTTTGCCAATCTATTTAGGAAATACCATCAAAATTGTCAGCGTTTCTTGTGTCATGTCTGTAATGGACCCATTTCCTGGGCAAGGTCAACGCATGAAGTCAGGTAATGTCAACCACTCGTTTTACGGAGCCCTTTGAGAAAAAAAGGAACTCCAACTTTTGATATGCCTGTAGTCAAACATTCTGATGGACTGCGGTGCAGTGAACCATAGGCCATAAATTTTCATGCGTTTCTGTGGATTCAGAGAGATTATTTCAAGGCATACATGTGGGATCATTCGCATTTATCCCAAAAGTAACCTACACGTATGTAGTACCAAATTATTATCCAAAAGCTTACTTGGATCAAAGATCGTGCTGGCACTAAACACCCTGTGAAATTTTCTGTCTGGCTTGCTGTCACTTAAAGGGCCTGTCACATTATATACGATCTCAAAGGAGACCTTACGGCGACCAAAAATATTTCATAAATTTAACAATCGCAGCGAGGACGCAAGAAAATGACGACTTTCTGTCTCAAAGAAGCTCAAGCTACGCTCATACTGTGCTCTTCCCACGCTTACATGTACGATGCGCTCAACTTGCTCTCTATGCGCCCCTGTCAAGCTCAATTACTCGATCTAGTCCGCTGCGCTGTCACTGTGCTCACACTACGCGCTGCTCGCTGTTGATACGTCCTAGTAGCTCGCGTCGCGCTCTCTATTCGACCACAATACGCTCATGTGACGTCACTTGCGCTGTATAAATACCAAGACAAAACGGTCAATACACAGTCCAGTTTCAAAATTATTCTACAAGTTCATTGCAGTCAAGTTACTTTCTCATGGAGACTACATCGACTGTCTTGCGCCTAGGCTGCCTCAATGCCACTTCAATGTCGCACGATTCACGCTCGCACAGTGCCCGAGTTGCGTCATTACGGCGCCCTGGCCAGAGCGCAGAGGTGTTGCGATTGTTTTGAGCATGTTCAAAGACCTTGGCGCTCATCGGAGACCATTAAGACCCTCTGGCGCCCATCTGGCGACCTATGTAGTTGTCGCTGCGATGAAGTACATGTAGTTGTTTTTGTGCCCCAGCTATTTTTCAAGGACGCAGTGAGAGCGCATATAAGATCACAGACAGTGTGACAGGGCCTTTTAAGAAATTGTAAAATGTAAGCGATTTCCAACGATCAGCCAACTGACTGATTTTTTTAAATACAGACTTTATATAGACAAAATCGTATTTCGCGTTCAAAAAGTTGTGCGTGGTTTTTCACTGTCTCCTCGAAAAGTGCAATATCTGCTGAGATGAGACGTCAACAGACTAGGTTTTGAACATTCTTCCTTGGATTTGAAATGGTGTTTTTATTGGAAACGAACCCAATGCAATAAAAGTAAGGAAGTAAGTAGGAAAATTGTTCCCTACAATGTACGGTAGTTGTTGCATGCATGCACTGTATCTTACCGAGCAATATGAGCTCTTCTGAAAAATAAACAAACGATCGTTTCAAGGAACTTACCACCAACTAAACATATCACAAGCTGACCACCACGCAATAACAAGAACTCTTAGAAATGCAGTTGATACACACCAAACTGAAGAGCGTTAAACAGTGTACATGTAATCATGTTTGAGAAAGGCTGATGTAGCATGATGTCAAATTATACATGTACATTTGTATGCTGGTCATGTGCAGTTCAAAATAGCAATCCAAGAAAGATATAACTCCTGACTGATTGGGTAAGGTCATGGAGGTTGATATTATCAATTTTCCCTTTTTCTCCCGAGATAACAGGATCCAGTCTTCCCATTTGTACAAAAGATGCAAAAAATACATGTACACGCCCCCGTCCTCCCCTTTAGAACAAAAGAGACAAAACAGATGTGTGTTTCACTTTCGCTAAACAATTTATATTAACTACACCAACATGTCCATTTGTACACACGTACAGACGTTGTGAACGTTGACACGAACAGTACAAGAGATGTATGCATTTTTTTTTCATGATTTAATAATTGGTATGAATATCCCCAGCCAGGAATGATAATGTGAACATCCGTTTCTCTTGTTTTAGGGAGGTGGGGTTTTGAAAAAAAAAAAATTAACAGGACTGGAAATTATGTGAACATCCTTTTCACAGTAATATTGTTTGGGGACTTTTTTTTTTGATTTTTGGTTTGGTAATCTGCTTGAAAAGCAATTCAATTCAACTACATTTTAAACAAATTTGCGGGGACTGCACATTATGTTGGTCACTGGTAAATAACGCTGAGTTGGACTCTGTTGGATCCAGCAGCAAACAGAAAAATAAAGGCACAGTTGGATTTTGTTGGACTGAGCATGCCAGTCATTTTATACATGTTCAGGTACCCAACAACTTGGCAAGTTGAGTTGTATGGGACTGTGTTGGATTGAGCAGGAACTCATATGAGTAACCATCGGACTCTGTAATTGGATTTAGCAGGGTAGTCCTGGGGAACTATTAGGGGGTTAGGGTTAATTAATATTCAAACAAATCGACATTATACCATTTTCTTTGAATTTCCCCATGGAACATCTCAAAACATTTAGAATCTGAACATGAATAGGGAACTGATTTGTGATACAATGATCAATCTTTTCCTCTTTTGGTTTGAGATCAACTGAGAAGACAAACAAATCTTGTGAAAATGATTTCATTCTTAAATTCAAGAAATTCAACATGTGAATCACACGTAACACTGTGTAAGGCCCCCAAAAATTGTGTGTTTACGGTAACCCAACCTATCTCAATTTGTTTGCGGCCAATTTGCTGACTTTAGACTTTTAATTCACACATTTGGTCTAAAAATTCAAAATTATAAAGTACATGTACAATGTACATGTATGTTTTGAGAAAAAAATCAATGTAATTGTAAGATAATTTTGTTGATAGTTAATTAACCCTCCTATGCAAACATACATTCTGTGCCAAGCACAGTCAAAATCAGTCACAATCAGTCAAAATCAATCAAGTGACTGTTTTCAACAGTTAAGAGCTCCCAGCCTACATAAAGCAGGATTGACTGGCTGTGACTGTTTGTAACTTATACATGTGTACAGCTATGCTTTGAGTGTAGGTGATTGGTAAGCCAGCTGTGCCAACCACTTGCCTGCCTTTGTATGTTGACTGACTTTGACTAGTCACAGTGCTTGTTTGAAAAATGATCTGACTGTTGGTGACTAGCCTGTGTAAAAGGCATGGCAGGAAAAGAGGATCGATTTTTTTGACTGTCTGTGACTGTTCAGAAAGCAGGAGGGTTGAATAATTAAACAGGTTAAAAGTAAACAAAGTAAACAAAAGACCAATAGGTAAACATAAAAATGTTACAAATTAAAATCATTTTCCTACCAACATACATTGTACCCGGTACACATACATCTTCCTGGATAAGTTTTAGGATTTTTTTCCCTTGGCCTAAAAAATTAAATATGAACATTTTCATGATACATGTACGGTAGGTCCAGTGGATACATCCTGCATTATGTGCATTTCAAATTCAAGCATACATCTTCATGCTGTATGCAAATCTCCCAAATAAACCGGCCGATACATGTATTTCAATTATTAACATCAACAGGTCATACATTAAATGTTTATCGCTGACATCAACCTGTTGTTCACTGCGCAGTGATAACACGCATTCATGTGATACTGCACTTTACCATCTATGAGAAAACAGTGTGATGCATGAGCAGCAAGTACACGTTCATATCCAAGCCATGTCTAGACAGGCAAAATTATGCATCACTGCCTCGGCAAAGGCACATTGGCCCTTGCACCATTGGCAAGGATCCAATTACTTAATATTTGAATTCTCATCCCAACTAAGGTTTGATCCCCAATTAGCAATGACGGCACACACTATCCCCCGATCGTGCACATTCTGAATTGGCCTCAGGTGATTGCGAGGGCGTTTGAACCAATTAAGAACAGATAGCCGACCGGTTATGAGATTTAGCAACGAAGAACCATTTGCACAATATCCAATCCTTTGAGATTTGTTTAAGGAGTTCAGCATGTTATTGGTTACAACTGTTATAATTTGATAACTCCTTGAAACGTTGCAGCTACAAATTAAGTGTTAATATACTTTGTAAAGGGGAGAGGGCACAGAAGTTCCCCTTTCTTTGAAAACAAAGGAACAACACCTGTGGCTCTCTAGCATGCTTGGGAGTAATCAGATAAAAGTGTACATTAAGTTACTGGAGAGTATTACATGTCGTTTCTTCATTTCAAAACGTCGTCCTCGTGTGAAGCAAATTACAAGTGAGATTTGGGTTCAATTACATTGTCTTCAAGAACCCACAAGATACATGTGTAAAAACCTAAATTAATAACAAATAACAGCCAAAGGACTAGACGTTGTTTGTGGCAAACACACACACTCTACTCGAGTCCAAAGATCACATTAACGAGACACATGTATCCTCCAGCAAATAAATTGGGCAAAAAAAATAAAGTAAAGGCGAGACATGTACTACACATGTACATGCAACTTGTATGTCTTTGCAATTTGTACACATTCAGTATCAACTATTATTGATCATATACATGTAATATAAACAGCATTTTGCAAATTTGGATTGTCTAATTGCAAAACTAGCTAAATTAATAACGTTTTGTCTGTGTTCTTCATTGCTCTTCAACAAAATATTTTTTTTTGTCTTAATGAATTTTGTACATTTTATTTATTAAAAAAAAAACTCTATGGGCAATTCCACGCAAACCATTACATGGCCTCCAAAATGCATCAATCCAGAACTTGCTATTTATTTTTAAGTTGTTGCTAACACATGCAGGGACCAGGATATATTTTTTTAGCCAATACTTCATCATTTTCTCTCAAGAAAATGCTGTTTACTAAAGGTGTTATTTGGTTGGAAAAAGAAACTTTTCAATATTCAAATTTTAAATGGTTAGTTCTTTTCACACAACAGCAACCTTCTCACAATTATATTGCACTATGATACTTTGATTTCAAATGTTTTCAAAACAATGACAAATTTTGGACCATGGCTCCTTGTATAGCAGTGTGGATGCAATAATTTTGCAGCACTTTGAGTACTGTATGTAGTGCGAGTAACCAAAAGATCAAGTTTTTCATATTGCAGCCAAATGAAATGGATTCTGTCTTTGCCATTTCATATTTTCCTTCTTTCCTTAATAACAAACATTGAATTGATAAAGGAAATGAAAAGACACCAAGCATGATGTTATTATCAGGTGTCAAAAATTGCGAGTAACCGGTAATGTGAGTAACCAATGTAATGTGAGTAACCATATCACTTTCCATGATGATAATAAATAAAAAATTATGACTTTTTTTTTATTAATGATTGACTGTTTTTTTGAAAAGAAGAAATAATGTAAGCCCCTAGAAAATCTCAATAGAATAGTATTAATCTGTAGATTTGGAGTCCATAGGGCCTACTGCAAAAGTTGCTCATAATTAGCACATGTATGTAATCACACTGAGTGCAATCAATGTACATAGTGTACAAACAGTAAGAGCAAGTTTAAGAGTTGATGAGGAAATATTATCAGTCAATATTGATAAGGCCAAATAAAATTAATGTTCGGTCTCTGGTCAGCGCGCGTCGATTTTGATCATGCACGTCAACCTTTTTTTTCTTCAAATTTTCCGTGGTACAGCACCCTCTATTGCCGCATTGTCTCAATTTTTCGTGGGCAGCTAGCTCGACTTCGTATACCCGGCCACCAGGGTGAGAGATCCGTTACGAGGTTGCTGTTGAACGAATGATAGTACCGGTAGACCATGGGTACAAGGCTGCTGCCAGCTGATCAGCAACAACATTCAGAAACAACATTCTTCTTTGGTTATCTTTTATTCCTTTATTTGTATGTTGGCTTTATTTTGGTTTCAGTCCATAAGTTTAGTTTAGGCCAAAAAAAATAAGTCTCCGTTTTCTGGTATGGAGCTTGTCCAAAAAGTGGTGCGGCGACGCGGCTTTTTTTTTTTTTACCCGACTTTTTTGCTTCAAATGTCGGCTGATGACTGCAAATGGTGCCCGACTAAACTTAGTGCAAATATACGGGAGTCCAGAGAGGCCACATAAAGCTTATTCTCGATCATAACCCCATCTAAAAACACGTTAAAATTGTGCAGTAGCAGGATTCCAGTCAAACCAGTGAGTTTGGCGGTTTTGAGACATCATCTTTCATTGAAAAAAAACCCTTTTTCATTTTGCCGACGCGCATGGCTACGGCGACGCGCGCGCATACCAGAAACTGGAGACTTTTTTTTTTTGGCCTTAGGGTTGTTTAGGTCCATGCAGTTACAATCTGATCAAAATTATGGGTGTAAATTTTTCATTTCGACCTCAGCCAATTGGTCGGACAAACCGTAATGCGAGTAAGCAAACTTCTCTCTGTATCGCTTATGCCTGATTTGGGTCTTCATTTTTATTGGCCATTTTAGTAAAAGTAGTATGGTAGATGTCCTGTACGATATTAATTTGGTCATAACACTTTCAGTTTCAGGAGAGAGGGGAATCAAAACAAAGCCAATTTTTAGCATGTCCTTTTTGTGTAATGCGAGTAACCATTTTTTTCCCAAGAGTGCCATGATCTCGTAATGGTACAGGTTTTTTTTTTGTTACCATCAGGGTGAAGCACTGTTCTCTATATAAAGACTGGATAGCGGATTTGCATACAACATTCACACAGTAGACTTTGCATATTGACCAATTCGCCCCCGGTCTCACGAAGATGGCCGCGTATAATACGAACGTTCTACGCGTAAATACGCGCGCGTTGTATCAACAGTTGACGCACATTTTGGTCACGTACACATATTATGATGTTCTAAAAGGGACACATTTCCGTAGTGATTATTATTTCATAACGCCGAAAAAGTGATATTTGCGGCATTTTAGTAACCACGACTTTAGAAAAATTGTAGTCTCACCAATATGGCGTCAAATTCATTCATTGTGCGGCTCTTTATTACCTATCCAGTCTTTATATAGAGATCAATGGGGTGAAGCCTTGAATATAGGGTATATTTATGCAACATAGCAGACAGCTAGTCCAACTACTGCTAAAACCACAGCACTTGGAATATGAAGGGACGCAAACAAGTGTAATGCGAGTAACTGCAGAATTGCCCATTAATATTTTGAAGGGTTGGGGTTGGTTAGGGTTAACAAGATGGTAGATCTGGGCAGTAGTTATTCCAAACAAGCGTTTCAACAATTTGACGCGGCATTCAGCGCAAATTCGAGCAAATACTCTAATACTTACCTTTAATTCGATGCAGAAATGAAAGAGCTTCTTGCATTCCTGTAAAGTTTTTGTTAAAAAAAGGAAACAAAAATGTGACATTTAAAAACCTAACATTACTTGTAAAGATTCAGATTCATTTCTTGTTACTTTAGGAACCACTTCAGTTTGCAAGTCATTTCCACAGTAATAAACTTTTTTTTAGGCAGAAACCCCTAAATGGTACATGTGGAATTTGTGATCATGCTAAATGCAACAGAATGCAACAGTGGTAAACATTTATTGCAAGTTGTTGCATTTAGCAGCCAACTCAAGTCCCCGTGATGCTGCATCTTGTTACATTTAGCAAGGTAACTGCTCATAGCGCCAAGGTGATACAAAAAGTATCCACTGTTGCAGTTTGTTGCATTTAGCAGGGTAACTGCTTGGTGCCAAGGCTGGTATGCACTGTGTTCACTGCACAATGCAACGTAATCCACTGTTGCAATTTGGTTGCATTTAGCAGGGTAACTGCTTGGTGCCAACTGCGAAGGCTGGTATGCAATGGGTTCACTGCACAATGCAACAGAATCCACTGTTTGTTGCATTTAGCATGGTTCTCATTTGAGTTGAGTTGGATATTGTTGCATTTAGCAGGGTACCTGAAGAACACCTGATGGAGTTAGAGTTAAAACAGTCAAGGATACAATACCCTCAACTGAGAGGAAAGACATTAGTGTTGACAAATGTGAACTGCTATGGTGTCAGTTGTCTTTATCAATTCATCAGACGAAAGCGAACATGTCATCATTGGAGCTTTCTACTGACCACCTGTCCCATATGACTAGAGTGCCCGGTACATGTAAACTACAGGGTCTACATGAAACAGTAGTCTCTAATCGTGGGCCACGACATCGGTGATCGATAGTGATTTTAGTTATTGTTGTAGAGCACCCATGCACAACTGTTTTAACTTTCTCTCACTAACGTCTTGGGAATTTCGGAGGAATGGGGCGTGGCCATATGTAAATTAGACCGTTGGTGTAAATATTAATATCATTGAACAAAATGGTGGCTTCCTAACCGGTATTTGATACCGTTAGTAGCGCGCCGGTATCACCGAGTTGCATTAGTGATGCTTGATTACCACACTTCACAGTTGAATTTCTGTGCATAGCGCGTATATTTACAACCGTCGCGCGCGGAACCGATTTGTAAATCCAAAAGGGGCGAGGCGGGGCTTTTTATTTCAAGATGGCTGCATTCTTTTTTAAATGTGCCACAATCGTTGGTTTTTACACTGTTCAAAGACACCCAAAAATGAAGTAAGTTTGTAGCACAGTTTTAGAAGAATTAAAAAACACTGCATTTTAGATTTCTCTATTTTGAGTGAACTGAAAAGGTGTTGAAAGATCACAAATTCAACATGGTTAAAACGTTAAAACTCAAGCTGTATCATGTGTAGCTACGGAAAGGGGGCCGTTTTCATCATTTTTTTGCACTTGATTCAACAGAACGTGACTACGTCAATAAGTACTGGGCATAGTCTGGGGGTAGGATAAAAGGGGGAGTATTCGACCGGATAAGGGAAACTTGGTCCATTTTATTTTAAAATAAGGGGAAGAAACTCAAACTCCAAATGGATAACATAAGCACTCTTTTATCTTTATTGCAGAACTTACCTGGTCAGCGTTGATGGTCACGATGTATGACCTTTGACCTTTTGAACGAGCGGTCACTGTGTTGGAGAATTCGACCAGCATGTATCTGTTTTCGACCGGGCCAATGCCTATGGCGTGTTAATTGTTTTGTTTTTAACAGAAATTTTTTTCCCCACCACTTTTACATTTCTTTACAACAAATTACATCATAAAAATAAATACTTCCAGGGAAAATAAAAATTAAACCCATAAATTACACAAATCAACCCTTAAAATCTCAAAGTGAATCTCAAGGCCTGATCCAATTCACTGCGCGCGCACGCCCCAACGTGCCAAGCCAATACAATATGCGTGGTGGTCGAAAACAGCCAGAGCAGCACCCTGTTGGTCATAATTTGATCACCCCTACCTATATCAGCCCTGCCTAATAAATATTGTCAGCCAATCATGCATCGACCTGATGACCTAACCAATAATGATTGGCAGGTTGGCTTGATTTGACGGCATCACCCCTGTAAAGTCTCAAAGAGCGCCACCAATGATACCCGTGTTCTCACGTGACCCAATAATGGCCGCCGCACCGCGCAACGGCTTACACGAGTTCAATTTTTGACTGAATTACAAAGATTTCACGGAGCTGTTCAGACTTCTGAACACTGGACAATCAAGGGCAGGAACTGAACATCATGTGTAAAGTTTACTATGACAACAGGATACCTCGTACGTATTATATTGAGCGGTTAGTAACGGCAGTCAAATTCTCCCCCCGGTCAAATACACCCGTGCTTACCCTAGTGCTCCAAAGCATTTTCAAAGAAAATGTGACTTTCCTACTTTTTTTGGCAGTTCGCCATCTTGCTTTTTTAGTCTATTTTCCGTTTGTCATCATCGTCTTTTACCCCTCATAAATCAAAGTCCTGCCCTCTTCCCACAAACTTAAACCTGCGGCTGCGGTAATTCAAGGTGGTGTCATTGCCAACTGTCATGACTGTTCAAATGTGTCAAGAAATATCAGAATGTCACTTTTTCAGTGTCATTTAATCAGCTGTTTTGGTGAGTCTTTTAACCTAATAGGAACGGGGTCCTAAAGGTAAGGATTACCCATTGTAATTTGTAAATTGGGTAATCCTTACTTTTAGGACCCCGTTCCTATATAGGAAGGGAAAGACTCACCAAAACAGTTGACTAAATGACACTCAAAATTGACATTCTGATGCTTCGTGGCACATCTGAACAATTGGCAATGACACCTTCTTGAATATCAGCAGTTTTAATTTTGTGGAAAGAGGGCAGGGCTTTGATTTGTGAGGGAAATTCAGGGGTAAAAGACGACGATGACAACCAGAAAACAGACTCAAAAACCAAGATGGCAAACGTGAAAGCTCGATGCGATGAAAGCTCGATGCTGATTGGCTGATAAAAAATAAACATCTTATTTATTTTTTTTAGCAGCCAATCAGCATCGGGCTTTCATTATGTAGGGCTTTCACTGTGTTGTGAGAACTACAACATGCACGTCTGACTGCGAAAAAAGGTAGGAAAGTCACATTTTCTTTGAAAGTGCTTTCAAAATTACAACTAACATGAGTTTATATGAAGAAAAAAGACTGCTTTAGCCTGCAAAAGTCACTTTGGGGAGCAACTATAGAATGCAGGGCCACGCCGGAGCAATGTTTTTTATTTTGCGTGGAGGCGTGGATGGATAGGAGTAATAGATATGCAAACCTGCAAAAAGTGCTAAGTACAGCGAATGCACTTGTCTTCTAAGCTTCTCATGAAGGATCGGAAGGGAGGGCGTGCTTGTAAATGTGTTGGGGGCACGGTACGGATCGGAGTGGCGGAGGCGCGGAGTCGTGGAGTCGCAGAGTCGCGGAGACGCGGGGCACTGGAGTGGCGGAGGCGCGGAGTCGCGGAGTCGCAGAGACTCGCGCCGATAGAGGGCGCAATTCTCGGCGGAATTTTTTTGAGAACGAAGCATCCGTATCCATTTTAAATGGGCTCGCAAATTAGGAAGGGAGGAGGGCGACGGGGCACTGTCTTGAGTGGCGGAGTCGTGGAGTCGCAGTGTTGCGGAGACGCGGGGCACTGGAGTGGCGGAGGCGCGTTGTCGCGGAGTCGCAGAGACTCGCGCCGATAGAGGGCGCAATTCTCGGCGGAATTGTTTTGAGAACGAAGCATCCGTATCCATTTTAAATGGGCTCGCAAATAAGGAAGGGAGGAGGGCGACGGGGCACTGTCTGGAGTGGCGGAGGCGCGGAGTCGTGGAGTTGCAGAGTCGCGGAGATGCGGGGCACAGGAGTGGCGGAGGCGCGGAGTCGCGGAGTTGCAGAGACTCGCACCGATAGAGGGCGCAATTCTCGGCAGAATTTTTTTGAGAACGAAGCATCCGTATCCATTTTAAATGGGCTCGCAAATTAGGAAGGGAGGAGGGCGACGGAGCACTGTCTGGAGTGGCGGTAGACCCGTGAACGTGGCGTTGTATACAACGCCACGTTGTTGTGTCATTTTGAACCTAGCGAAAATCGATCGGGCTACATAATTCCGTATGGGTGTTGAGTACTCACCTAGAAATCTAAATTTGCCCGTCCGATTGTTTAGGCTGTGTAATTTCGACGAAATTTGCCCATCAGTAAAGACCCATACGAACGTGTACAGAAATGTCATTTTTACACGACAAGTGACCCTAACAAATGACCCCGGACGAGTCGCTTGGACAGATTGACGGCTGTTTCATGTCGCAACCCCGAAAAAAACAACCCCGCACCCGATTGGCTGTTCGGCTCATGACGTGTACGTGTGCGCTCACGCACGTGGGCGCACGTGCGCCAGCGTGCGGTGCGGTGAGAGAGGAAAGGACTTGAAACTTGTCTAAAACGATGTCTCTTTTAGCTGCGACAGTAAACAGCCGCAGAATTATACGAAGGACGGTACAATAAAACGCAATGCGCATGCGTCACTTGGGAGAAAATGGCAGCTAGCAGGACTTCATAAACCGGAAAATCGGGGCCAGAATTTTCCTCAAATTTCGTCAAATGCAAGTTTTGACGTGCAAACGGATTTCAAGACAGCTTCATATGTGAGTACTTATTACATGGGCAAAATAACATCCAGTGTGTGTAACGGAGGGAGTCAGAGGGACAATTTCGCCAGGTTCAAAATGACACAAGAATGTGGCGTAGTTTACAAGCCACGTTCACGGGTCTAGAGTGGCGGAGGCACGGAGTCGTGGAGTCGTAGAGTCACGGAGACGCGGGGCACTGGAGTGGCGGAGGCGCGGAGTCGCAGAGACGCGCACCGATAGAGGGCGCAATTCTCGGAGATATGGACTGCGGCTCCACGTCCACGACTCCACGATCGATTTTCGGAGATAGGTCGACTGCGGCTCCACGCCTCCACGCAGCCGTGCGGAGGCTCGGATGTAGAGTAAAGTGGCCCTGCATTCTATAGTTGTACCCACTTTGGTACTGGACAGTCATCTGCAAAAGTCAGTTTTGAACATAACTTATAAAAAAAAGAGGTGTCCTAAAAGTAAGGATTACCGTAAAACTAAAACTAAAAGGGTATAAATTTAGCGGTCGTCCGGAAACTGGACAACTGCAATTATTTTCATCAGCCTTACGAACGTATCGTAAGTAACGTTACCTACCTAAGTCCTAACGTTCGAGCAGGCAGTCGAGAAATGTACTGCTGCTCAACGGAACAGGTCAGCTTTTCCACAATTGCGAACTCGTATAAACACAGCGTCGTCTTCAGCCGAGGAAAAGACTCCAAAAGTGGAAGGATTTTGCGAGATTCCTTGTCAGCAAAGCTTCGTCGCAGTAAATTTCGAGTCGCGATCCTGGATGAGGTCGAGGTCAAAAAACGACTGCGCATGCGGCACCGGGTCCTCCACAGAGGAAACGGACCAATCAGAATTTGAGAAACCATACAATAAATTATGTAAGGAAAAATAAAATCTTGTTTATCCTTCTCGGATATCAAAAATCCTTCTCGGATATCAAAAATACCTTCCCGAATTCGGTTTTCTTTTATATTTCTTATATGAAAAAAAGGAAAATAACAGCGTCTTTTATTTTAAGTATGTCAATTAAAAAATGTGAACAAAAGCTGGAACTATTTTTGTTTTTCTTAATATAAATCTGAAAAGGAAAACAACAGATTTTTTGGTCAATGCAAATTGAAAAAAAAACGAAAGGTAACAGGCATTTTCTATTTGAAGTAAAAAAAAATACAACGATAATTTTTCTTTATCTTCTTGATATTTAATTTCTTTCAAATAGAAAAGAAAAAACATTTTTATTTTTCTTTAATGTTTAAAAAAAAAACCCGGTAAATTACAACCCAACCTTTTTTTGTATTTCTTCAGATAAACTTAAAAAAGAAATGTACTATTGGTCAGTAATGAAGTACATGTAGATGTAGAAGTGGAAGTACAAGGGATTTTTCTTTTCTCAGCTGTAACTTGACAAACAAAACGTACCGTTTTTACTGTATCCCCTTTTTTTTAAGAAAAAAAGTCAAAACCCGAGCCTCGCTAGCGCTTCGGCCTTTTCATTTTTTGGATTCGCTCGTCCCCACGGCCTTGTTAATTGCCGGGCGTTGGGGAACGAGCGAACTTTTTGGACAGCAAAATGAAAATCCAGATGCATGATGGGAAGGCACGTCTCTTACTCTTTGTAACCGTTGAGGGGGTACTTCAGGGTAAACGTTCATTTTTTAATTTTATTTTTTAATGGAAAAATGAATAAATCATTCCACTCCAGCTAGCTAATGAGGGCGCTAGAGATCTTTACCGTACGCGTGAACGTTAACGTTGGTCTGTATTATTTTGGTCATTATTCCAAGCGCTATTTAGTTGTTTCTCAGCAAATGATTATTGCAAAAAAATGTCTGATTTAGACATTTGTAAGTTGGCATATGATGGCGAGTTTTCCGCTGTGAAAGAAAGAGTGGAAGCGGACAGGAGTGTGCTTAATGAGTTGGACAAGGTGGGGTAACAGTACCTGCTTGCATGACTTGCAATAAAACCTAGTCCGAGTAACTTGGACCATACTTGTTTGGACCTAGCTTGAGTAACTCTAGCTGACATGCTCCATATTCATTACATGTGAATGAATATGGAGCATGTCAGCTGGAGTTACTCAAGCTAACTTGGACCCAACTTATCGGCTTTTTAACATCGCCAGACCATGTCCGATTGTTCAAAAAGGCGATAAGTTGGGTCAATGCATCTTGGACAAACCGAGCAATTTGTGCACAATTTAAACCTTTCTCTGGAACCAATTAAAAAAACTTTTATTGGAAGTTTGATTCCTACATCAAGAACATTGTTGCATTGCCCTTGCCATTTTTATTTGAAATATAAAAATTAGGCCTAACCTAGCCCTAGATGTTAAAAATTTCTTTTTTAAAGCTGAACAGAAATTGAAGAAAGTTAAATTTTGGGGAATCCCTTTTTAACTTAACATTAGCCCCATAAATGTGGCCAATTTACTGGACTACCTCGGTAAATAAGGGCCACACTTGAAATATGTACACGAAAATGTAGAACTTTGTCAAATTTTGATATTTACAAATTAGACTTTGTTTGTAGTTTATTTATGCTGTAGATTAGAAGCATACTCATCCTCTTTATAGCGATGGAAGGGATGGGATGTCCCGCCTATCTCAGACGTCTTTTTTGTGTGTAATTTCCAGGTTTGTTTGCACACATTTGTGTATCTAAATTCCAACATCACGCATGTGCAATGCAATATATGAATGTTTCAAAAACGTAGTGGCTACCGTTACCAAATCGTGTAACGCAATTTTCCACTATGATTTTCAACTATGCTATCAACTACAATTTGAAAAATTTATGATTCTCCCTACCTGTTAATGCCTGTGTAGGATTTCAATCTTTTTCCCCAACCAATTTGAATAGAGTGACCGAACGATTCTCCACTGGGCTGCGTCAGGCAAACGCTTTGAAATAGTGCAGTATCTACTGGAACTCAAGCCACCTCCAAATGTCAACATCAAAGATGATGTAAGTGTCAAAGTTGGTTTCATTTTGTTCATCCCCCCAAAACCCCACATATTGACTGGCATTGTTATGTAAAGGCGCCGACTATGCCTCACCTAATTATGTTGTTCAAGATTTTTTGTTTGTGATTATTTGGCAATTGGCCGGGATAGCCCACGAAAGTCTTTTGACTTATTTCCATACTATGCCAACCTGAGCCCCCCGAATGATGCAAATGATCCGGTACCAGGGCAAGACAGCAAGTAGATGCGTACTGCTTGGGGACAATGTTGGGAAACACCTGTCTCTCGGGTTTGTTATGTATTTAATTTTGGTTCTGTAGGTACCCAGCTTTTGTGGCAACGGGTACCCTTAAAGGCATAATATAGGATCATTTGCTTTTCATGCATTTTCCTTGTTTCAAATAATAACACCACTTGAAGTTTCAGCTCAGTGGATATTACACATTGTGAGAAAACATTGAGAAACAATGCTTTCCCTAAAATCAGTCAATTGACTGATCGTTGGAAATCACCTACATTTCTTGATTTTTTCTAAATGACAGCAAGCCAGATGGAATAATTTCAAAGGGTGTTTAGTACCGGTACGATCTTTAATCCAAGTAAGCTTTTGGGTAAAAATTTGGTAGAGTACTTTTGGGATAAATGCAGACTGGGACCTTAAGTACTCAAAACGATGCAAAAGAAGATCAGGCCAACTTTACTCACTCTTTAGCCAGCCAATTTCTCCAAAACTTTCAATGGGCAAAGAAAAAGTCCTCAGTATTTCACCAACCAAGTTTGAAGACTCAATTCAATTTTTAAAGGAGACTTTTCTTCAATATTTGACAGTGGCTTGCACATGAGAGGGAAGTCAAGTGATTTCAAAATGAGGCTAAAGACTAGACTTGTACATGTCCATCCATGGTCCAAATGTTTGACAAGACTAACTGCTTCATTCATTGTCATTAGTCTGGTGCCTGACTATGGAGAAATGTGTAGAAATAGTGACCTAGTACCCGACATCCTAGATATTTCTTTTGGCACAGTCAGCTGACAGTTGATTGATGCAGCACTGAAGAGTTGTTGGACTGATTGTTTCAGATGTCAGTCTATTTTCTTGTGTTGCATGTTTTCAGTACCAAATTTTTGGACTAGGATAAACGCAAATGATCGTATTATAGTCCGAATCAAACTGTAAAAACAAGCACACCTCGGTTCACAAATTGTACTTTTGTTTCAACAGAACAATTGGACGCCGTTGCACATTGCATCCTCGGTGGGCCAGGAAGAGATTGTGACCGCCCTTATAAGTCAAGGGGCAGAGGTCAATGTCGCTAACAAGACGGGCCAGACACCACTGCATTACGCTGCATCCAGAGATCGACAACGAGTAAGGTTGCGAATAATCTTGACTGTACTTGGTTCAGAATGTATGGTTGCCTAGGAGGGTTAAGTGTTAATGTTAACTGTGAAAACGAAAGTTTGCAAAACTTGCCCCAGTTTACCTTTCTGCCATCTTGAAACTGTGACGTAACTCGCAAATTTGACTGGAGAAACAGTGCTCCGGGGCTCGGTTCATCCAGTTGGACTAGCTAGTGAAACCACGCAGCGATGAAGTGACATCTCGATCGACTATGGTTAAGTCCAGTCGACCCTAGTCACCCAACCAAACTTGCTCATAGCTGTTATTAGTGTCTGATATGCATGCACTAATAGCAATGTGCCAATGCCTTAAGACAAAGAGTTGTCAAAAACGTCATCACAAAACTTCTTGGTCCTAGTTCCCTGTTGTGCTTTAAGATGTGCACGGCTATTGGTAGCCAACGATGCAACCGTGTCTTGTGGTCCGGTATACAAATATTGAATGCTTCGAGTAATGTAGTAAAACTAGCCCCCTGAGGTGATCCATGGATATCCTATTTTTCCAAGGCGAAGCTGAGCGAAAATAGAATGCTCCATGGATCACCGAGGGAGGCTAGTTTTACATCACCATGAGATAAAACATTCAATATTTGTTTTTTAACACTTCACCCACAGATTCTGCTTGGTTGTAATATTTTATATTATTTAAATCTGAACACAGTTAAAATAAACTTCAATTTCAATACAAAATTGTTGGGAACTGTATTTCTCTCTTCCAAACCACACCTTCACAAAATGTTTGAACCTAACTCTGTTGCGCGCTGTCTTGGGAACAATACGCGCAACGTTCAATGCGCACACCAGCATGCATTTGCACACAAATACCGCGCCGTGGAAATAGTACTTTGGTTGCTAATGGTATAGTACTTTGGTTGCTACGGGTATAGTACTTTTGGCCGTGCACTGAAAGATAGCAAAAATAGAAAGTACCATGTGACTCGCTCTCGGCCAATCAAGACACAGAATCTCTAGGTGAGGTGTTATGATTCCAAATAGTCGACTAGAGAAGTCCACCAATCCATCGTTCAAGCAAACTTAGTCCAACTATGGTTAACTATTGGCCGTGCCTGAACTTGCAAATTAACGCTTTCCCGTGCATGCTTATTGACCTAGATAGCGGAGATTTTGTTGGAGCACGGTGCTGATGTCAACATTGGAGACCAGACGAGAGCGACCCCCATGCATCGGGCCGCCTCCAAGGGTAATCTCGAGATAGTCAAGCTCCTACTCAACTACAACTGCAGGCTAGATGTGCAAGACTGCGTTGGAAACACACCACTGTGAGTACGGAGAATAGAACATGTGGTCTAACAGAAGATGATGCTTTGAGAGTTCACGCATTGCCACCATGCTTTCTAGACTGGTTCCCGGTCCCTCCATCGTCCTTCAGACTTCAAACGTAGGGACCGGTAGCGGGTAATATATTGGGAATACATTAGGTGGATTTCTTCCTAATGTATGCAAATTATATGCAGGACTAGCCTAGGTCTGATTCTCGCCCTCTGAGTACAAAATCACAATGATAATGTTAGCGCGGAACCAGCCTATTGCAGAATAACAACAAGGCTACCATTAATGTGCAGTTTGTGTGGTGATGAGCTTCGATTTTCGCTGAATTCAAAAGTGTCTCTGGCAACTATCAATAAAGAGTGGGGCACTACTTCTCATTATTTGAAACCTGTGCAGTTGAAACGCTTGAAAGTTGCCTTCATGGAGACACTGGCTATTTTGCCTACTGGTTATGGTAAGAGTCAGTTTTGTTGATAACCATGTGTTCAACTGTCGTCCAAATGATATTTTTTTTGATCATTTTCAAAAATAAAAAATCATACTGCGCACATGCAGAGGTGATCCAGTCAATGGCTTTAAATGGGAATTACCTTATGTTATGGGAGTGGGAACCGGTCTACGTACTTTCCAGCACCTGATTTCATGAAACTCATCCTAACTAACAAAGCATGGCAGCGCTGCGACGCGTCATACACCCTGCAATTCATTTTCTCAAACATGTCGTAAGTGCGATGCATGGTAGGCATATTTATAGCACAACACGGTGACTGTTAATATGTATTTATTTAGCGTACAGTAAATAGTTGTCTGATATTCAGCAAAAAGTCGTCGGATCTCCACTCAAAAAGTTATTAAAACGTAAAACAAAATAGTGGATGTATGATGCATAGGAAAACAAGCTCACGGTGGACTGTATACATGGTATTGTTACTTTGAAATTTCAACTGCAATATTCCAGGCTAATTCATATTTACTTCGATGGTTTTTCCATTTACAACTTCACACACATTGTCTCGGTATTATAGTCTCGTTTATGCATTTTTATGGCATAAAACTGGCTAAGAAAAGGATGCTTCTTATTTTGCGATGACCACTGGACACGTCGTAAATTGTGACGTGTTTTAAGCCGTTGTCAAGGAACTTACAGCGTCTTCAACACAATGTGAGTTTTGTGAAACGGATCATACGACGCATTGCAAGTTTCGACGTGTTACACGTTGCAACTTGAGTTGTGAGGCATCTCGGCGCTTTGTGAAATTGGGTGCAGTACGCTCCCACTACGTTCTCTCCCACCCTCATCATGGATCATTTGCATGTTCTAAACCCTTGTACGTTATAATTAGGTATGGAATGGTCTGGCGTCTTGCCATGCTTCAAATCAGACTTCACATTGAGAAAACTGGGGTAAAATTGGTAATTTGGTTTTTGGTGTGTTTATGTTGTTGTTTGCAGACACTTGGCATGTGAAGAGGAAAGATCTGAAGAAGCCACGTTGCTAGTACAGCACGGGGCTCCACTGCACATTCAAAACAAGGTAAGGACAAATAAAATAAAAACCAAAAAATAGGGGGGAAAAACAAACAAAATTCTTTCCTGTAAACGTGGGGCAAATTTTATGTCTTTGTAGTCAGTCAACCCCTTCGCACCGGGTTCATTTTTGCCAAAATTTTCAGAAGGCAAAATTCTGATTCGCAAGAGTCATTTCAGCAGTATTTGTACGATATTCCTTGCTGAAACCTCATATGTTTCAATACTCCGGGGTGTGCACTGGAGCGTAAATTGTACAACAATAGGCAGTGCACAAGGGCCAATTCAAGATCAACACACGGTCTGCCTCCACAGACTTCATGGACTTTGTGTGTGTGTACAAAAGGCACGAGGGATTAGCGTGTTTAGACTTCACCCGGAAACGAGTCGAGGCAATCTTGACGTCTTAATCCGTCAGCTGTGCCTGGGTACAAAAACAGCCAGTGCATGTTATCACGGCCTCCGGCGCGAACTGGTTAAAAAGTTGTTGAAAAAATCGATGTTGTCACCGTCAACACCAAGGAGAAAATGTTGGCAGTAGATCTCCACCCTTAAAATTAAACCATTTAAAATTGTATTTTCCTGCTTGAGTGAATAACGAGGATCATTGTTTTTATCTGTGTGTACAAATAACCTTTAAATTCATTAAAAAAAAAAAAAACTTGTGATTATTTTTTTAATATCCAGGAGGAAAAGACACCCTTGGACCTGGCACCAATTGGACTAGCGAGGGCGCTTTCTAGTCTCAAAGACTGAAGGTTTTCCTATACGGAGATGCATAATGTGTATGTCATACATATAGCCGATTCAGTATTGTATCGGTGTGTGAGTGCTATGGACTCAAGATCACGCCTCCATGAAATGAGAGGCCACGCCCACCCACCTGGGCTTGACGCTGTGCCCTACTTGATTCCAGAGCTGCCGTGTATTGACAAAAAGATTTTTTTTTTACCTCTTGGTGTGAATGGCCTTCACTCAACCCGATAAACTTTCTTGGATTTGCTGGCAGTGGGAAATTCTTCCAGTTTACAATAGCAGAATTATACATCTCCCAAAATGTTTGTTGTATCAGACGTTGTATAGTGCCAGCCTCAGGTCGACCTACGAGTTGCTTGCCCCGCACTGGAACCATCGGCATCAACCACAAAAGTCATGCTCGGGTCACAAAACTGAGGAATCGTGTGATTGTTGTGGATCAATTAGATTCACAACTTGGATGATCCTGATGCACACACGACATCGTAACTTTACACAGGTTGACTGTGATTGGTTCCAGCCTGTGGGGAACACGTTCCGTCGCAGCGCAGAAGTTGACGCTTTTTCTACTCTTACGGCTGGTGATTCTTGGACGCGCAATCAAATATTGTTGCAGTTACACTCGGATCGCAAAAATTGTGGCAACTGAAATGTTCTCGACGGTCGTAGCTCAGGCACAGCTTGATCCTGTCCTGAGAAGTCAGTCGTCGACTGATCTGTGTCGTCGCAAGGTCGACCTGATGCCGGCTTAAGTAGAGCCCTGGTCTGAATTTCACAAAACTTGGCGTAGCTGTGCAACAACTTCAGGAATACATCGGGCGAGGAGAAACATCAGTTTCACGGTGGCTGTTTTGTGTAAGACTTAATTTTGGTCACAAACAGTCGTATACAACTGTCAGGCATGCAACTTTGAAGTAACAAAAAAATGAGGAAACTCCAATCTTTACAAGACTTTGTACAGTGTTTTTCAATTTTGACTAGCATTAAGTGTGAAGTGAAAAACGAGGAAATCAACTGATCCGAGGAAAAGTTGCATGCCCGAGTTGTTGTACCTCCACCCACCATTTTGAAAAAAAATGAGATTTCTTTGGAATTGGTGGGAAATTGCAAAATTCGGTCAAGGATTAAAAAGCAATTAATTTACTTAAAATACAAAGCTTGATAAGTTGAGCAATGACAGGCTCCGCGACGATCACAGTTAGTCCGTAAAATAGTTCATTTTCAGTCACTACGCCATGACTTACGCCACCTAAAATGATTGCGTAAGTTATACCATAATTTGTCGTGCAAGTCACAAACTTCTGCACTGTGAAGCTTTTTGTGAAGTGTGTCATATAAACTGAATTGTGCAACGTGAAATATTGTGCGACTTGCCCAATCACATGTGGCTTACATGTAAGCGGAGATACGCCATTGCGTAAAGTTTCGCGAAATTGTCTGCTGACTTGAGCCGTTTTGTAGTAAATGAGGGTTTAATATTTAAATGTCACCAAACATTTACAGCTGATCAATAATAAAACAGAGAAGACGCATTTACACAAGCAATTTGTCGAAAAAACATGTTCATTTATTGGTCCATGTGTTTAGAATATGTTCAACTGTTCTACTTTTAATAAGTACATTTCAGTGTACATCTGGTTTTATGAAGAAAAAAAAAATTGGGGGGCTACTGAAATATATTTCGAGCTGGAAATAAGAGCGACAATTTGTGGAATGTGTAGGAACACGTAAGCCTTATTTCCACCAGAAAAGTTGAAGGAATATAGGATCATTTGCTTTTCATACATTTCGTTTGTTTCCAATAATAACACCGCTCAAATCCAAAGAAGAAAGTTCAAAACCAAGCCTGTTGAAGTTTCAGCTCAGTGGATATTATTAAAAGCATGCACAACATTTTGATCACAAAACATGATTTCCTCAGAAGCACTCTTTATTCCAAAAAACCTGTCAATTGACTGATCGTTGGAAATCACCTTCATCTCGTGATTTCTTCGAAATGACAGCAAGCCAGACGAAATAATTCTAGGGGTGTTTAGTACCAGTGCAATATGTAATCCAAGTAAGCTTTTTTTTAATAATAAATTGGTAGGTTACTTTTGGGGTAAATGCAAATTGATCATATGCCTTAACCCTAACTCCCTAGCATGATTTACTAGGAACCATACCCATCCTGGCAAATTCCAACACCATATGGGAAACTGCACACACATATTTCTGACTTTGATTCTGGAGGTGTTTCAACCCAATGTAAAAGACCGTCGGTTTAGGGCTACTGTACCCATCCTGACAGATTCCAACAAAACATGCCGTTGGGGTTCGATGGGTTGAGGGGAGGTAAGGGTTTAAATGGAACTTAAATTGATCGTTCTACTGTTTTCTTCTCATGGCTTGGTAATTTAACCAAATCAAATGAGAAAACCTTGCTCAAGTAAAAACGGGATGCCCTGTGAAATGATTCTGCCTAAAATGTATTGTTTGTAAGAAAACATTTATCAAAGGTGATTTTAAACAAAAGTGTGCCAATTTACACCCGTCAAGCAACGGAATCCAGTAGCGAGACCCCGAAAATTGTGCATTTGTTTTCTCTGTTTTCTCAAAATGCACCGTCGCCACTAAAACTTCAACTTGTTCCTGTTATGCACCCTTCACATTTTGTGGTGTGTTCCTCCAAATTAAAGCAAAATGCATGAAAAACGAAAGATCCTATGAACTAGGCAACGTCAACAGTTACACATGCAATAGAGATCAAGAGCGACGATATTGTTTTTTCAAATTTTATAACACTGTCTAAATGTGACTTGTGTTAAAAAAAAAAGAAACTTCTTTTTTACTGAAAAATTGACAACGCTGCTATTAAACGTTCATTGCTTGCAAAATGAGCCAAATTATTAAAACTGAAGTCTCTTGAACGGTACAAGGCGTTTCATGTCTTGCTGAACAATAAAATACATGTATGCCATTACGGATTTGCCCAATTACAAACCAACTACTAACGGAAATTTCCAAAAATGCGTCATTTGACGCATCTTTGGAAATGGCCTTCCTTTATTGTTTTCTTCAAAATGACAGCATGCCAAAAAGACTAATGTCACAGGGAGTTCAGTGCCATTACTATCTTTAAACCAAGTAAGCTTTTCAACAACAATTTTGTCAGTTACTTTTGGATAGCTGCACATGATCTACTCTACCTTTAAACTGGAAATGTAATGTGCCTTAACAAATCTTATGTTTTCTATCTAATTTAGCTGCTGATACCACTCTATCCTCCATCTTTCAAACCTTTATATTCATAAAGAAATTTTGCTGCAAATGTACAGTATATGCAATCAGACTTACATATTCAATGTACACTATATATACGTAGTTGTACACATAAGAATCCTGTCTCCTAAAAATATGACTACTTTTCTTTTATGTATAAATATACGTAATATGTAGGTTTTTAATATACACTGCATTTGTTTATCAATCAAGGTGGTCAGACTATATTAGATATATGTCAATAGTACATGGTGCATTTTTTTTACAGATTTGAAAAAAAGTATACAATTTCAAAAGTGTTTTCTCATATAAACAACACAGTTTAACATTGTCAACATTTATGTCTAAATCTATCTCATTCACAATTTTCAAAATTTTTTGGGAGGTCCATTTTTCTGGCTGAAATCAATGATGACGGCACAAGATTCACAACACGTGGTTCTGAGGGAAAAACCCAAAAGATTCAGGGGTCCGATTTGTCCGGATTCCTCCTGCTTTCGTTTTTTTTTGTCGGCATTTTTCCTGATTTTACGATTTATTGTCAGGAGTGTTTCTCAGAGTTGTAATGACTCGAGTCAATGACTCGACTCAAGTCCAATTCGAGTCCCAATTTTTTGTGACTCGACTCGAGTCCCCAAGGGTAAATGACTTGACTCAACTCAAGTCACTGCGAGTCATTCAAATGACTCGACTCGAGTCCCTCATCAGAAGACTCGACTCGAGCGAAGGCTAATAAGACTCAAGTCCCAAAAATAAAAGCACAACTTTGCGAAAAGTATTTGCAATGACTTACAGTGCAAAATGTATGCTCGTCATGTACAAAAATACAGCGTGTCACAGACTCCCACCTCATGGTTCTGTAACACACAAAATAATATCCAGGAACCGGATTTTAAACACGTTTTCCAATTTGTTGTTTAATTATTGGCTTTGGGCGATTTCTTATAAAGCTCTTGGATTCGAACGCTGGCTAAATTTATGCCCTCCTCTTACAAATGTTGGTAAATAGTGTTCAAATATTCGTGACTCGAATTGACTTGAGCTAAATATTTGACTCGACTCGACCTTCTTGACCTAATGACTCGACTCGACTTGAGTCACTTCTTTAAAATGACTCGACTCGACTCGAATCACAAAAATCAGTGACTCGTTACAACTCTGCTCCCCCCCCCCCCCTTTTTTGATGTCTGCAACCCTCTGAAAAAGGTTTTTGTTTTGGGCCAAACAGATCTGCTTTGTAACAAGGGCGGATCCAGAACACAATTTTGGGGGGGGCCAAAAAAAATTTTGGTCCTCCAAAAAAGTGGGTCCAAAAATTACGGCGTGGGGTTCGGGGCCCGCTTAAGGGCCCCGAAAAAAATTTGGATTCTAGATGCTCTGTGGTGCGATCTGAGGCAATTTCTGACCACTTTAACCAATGTTTTTTTGAGGAAAAGATGGTGGTGCACTCATTGCCTGCCTTTTTTGCGATGTCACATATCTAAAAAAAAAAATTGGTTTCGTTTTGGGGGGGGCCATGGCCCCCTTTGGCCCCCCCCTGGATCCGCCCTTGCTTTGTAAGGAGACTGGCTCCTGGTCCGTACATTATTCTGATTGTGGGGCAGGAACCAGCCTACCCAGCGAGAACAGAAATCCTTGTCTGGCAGCCAATAGTTTGAAATTGTAAGTTGTAATTCAATAAATAAATATGGGCCGATTTTTTTTGGGTCGATGTCTCATTCAAAAGTGAAAACTGTTGTGTTGCTAGAAAAATTGCAATTTAGAAATGAAATTTATTTTTTGGGATAAAACTCAAAAATAGTACGGGGAATGCATCTTTAAAACGGCCTGGGTAATAAAAACACTTTAAGAGTCTTTTTTCTTCTTTTTTTATACCCTGGATCTGCCACGGCAATCTTCCTATCTTATAAAATGCAAACAAAATTACTCTCTTTCCAACTTTCGTCAATATTTGTCCAATTTGTGGCGGACAAGATGCCAATCCTTTTCTTTCATAAAAGACAGCCACAATTGGCAAAAAAACAAAAACAATTTGCTTGTAGCAAAATTGCACAAATGTGGCAAGTCAGAAAACCATTCCGAACATCTCCCGAAAATCTTGTGTATTTCCTTGGCCAGAAATCAAAAACTATTTACATGTAAAATACACCATTTCTTTAATATAATACATGTAACTTTTCAAGTGTTAACAATAACTTGACTGCGTAATACGTTTAAAAACGAACCTATATCAATAAATACACCAAAACCAAGAAACATGTCAGAAATAAAACCGAACCACTAAACTGAAGAAAAATAGAACTTGAAAAGTACATTAATTCGTTGTTTATACAAGTGTGCATCCTATTCCTATACACAATATGCTTATGTAGCTGATGGACAAAACTGAGATATTCTGTACAAAGAATGTACAAAGTCTTTGGATTTGTGTTTTCCTCAATACACGTACTTAGTTTTAAACCAACTTTTAAAAACCTCCAATTAGTTAAGTATTCATGACGTGCCCATATTCCTTCGTTGTATCAATGTATTTGTATAAAAAAAAAACGAATGGAAAAGCACCCTCGAATAAACCCTCTTTATAATGGTGTATAAAACCTCAAAAACAAACAAGCACCACCATTGGGTTACAAAAGAAAAAAAAGCGTTGTGATTTTAACTCGCGCTGAGGAGAAGCTGCAAACGCTACAATTCACTCAGTCTTAATTTGTCATAACTTTTTTTTCTTGATGACTTCTTCTATCATTTTTTTTGGAATGAAATAGAACAACTTGAAATGCTCAGTGCTGTGGCACTCATACTTGTATCTAACCTAAAGGTGTGCATTTACAGGCTTTACGGAATCAGATACCCGATTGAAAAAAAAACACGGATACCTGGGTACCCGTTTAAAACCCCAACCCCAAAATATAAATCTTGGAAGTCGCTGTACATATTGTTCCGAAAGGTCCGTGCGATAATACTACCACATCGATGCGTCAATACAGCAAGATACAAGTGTGTACAGTGAGCTCAATACATGTAGCTCACGGTGTAAATGACATTTTTGCAAGCGTCATCAACATGCATCTGTTTTGTTTTTCCATGTGGCCTGGTTTTCATTCTGAAAATTCTCCAGAAATGACATTCAAGACTTTTCTTTTTCATTGTCTGAGAAGTTACTAAGTAATATGTAAAGTTGGTTACAGGTACTTGATTCCATAATCTGGAACCAGTTCCTGACATCAGTGGTCGGGTAGTCGGGTACCCAGTTCCGATGCACAGCCCTACTTTTACCAAAGTACATTTTTCATAATCGTACTCAAACTCATGAAAAAATACTTGTGCTCACGAAAAAACAAACTGTTCTTGTACTCGTCTCAAGGTACTCGTAGGCAGAGGTAGAGATCCCATAGCCATTACTGGCCGTAGGGGCAGTGGGATGTTAGAGGTCCACCGTGTCTTGGGCGCGGCATATGAGTGGCGGGGCCCAGTCCTCTCCTCTCGCCGTCTTACCTTCCCTGAACGAATCAGGTACCCATTTTACTGTTGGGTCGTCAGAGAGAGTTTTCCAGTTTTTGGTTGGAATGGGATTCGAACCGCCAACCTTCCACTCCGTAGCTCCAAGCTCTAACCACTTGGCTACTCGTGTCAAAATACTAGTACTACTCGTACTTATTGAAATGTTCTTAAAAATGCAACATTGCTTAAACTTACGTTATCTTTATATACATACATGCACAAGTCAGTCACTTTCAAACTGTAAACATCAAAACATTTCAAAAGTTTAAATTCACTGACTTATCCCAGTAAATCAATAAATACATTTTTAATAACCTTTTCATTTGTGTAAGCAATTGTACACATTAAAAATGGAAGTAAACAGTGATTGAAAAATGAGGTTTCTTTGTTGTTTACTCACCACACAAAGCCTCATTTCGTTCATCGTTTGTCATATGGTAATGGTAGCCATTTAAAACAAAACAAAAAATAGAAGACGGATTTACATTTTAAAGTTATACATCAGCTAAATGGTGTGGCATTTGCAATAATAATAATAATTTGGGAGGCTAATCATCCTTACTCGCAGCTAGTATGCTGAATTGCGAAGGACGCGGCTACAACGTGGTCGGGCCTATGGCTGCCGGTCACATCGACCCATATATGACCACGGAGCACAGCCTGAGATCGAAAGTGTTTGATTTTTCCGGAGGGAGGAAAACCGGAGGGCCCGGAGAAAAACCCTTGTGGCACAGGAGAGAACCAACGCACAACTCTACTCACATGTGATCCGCGGCCAGGATTTGAACTGTGGTCACCTTGGGGGGGGGGGCGAACGCTTTATGCACAAGCCACCCATGTATCGTTAAAAACAGATTGCAATGACAACCACGTAGGATGAACTTAAAAGTTCCGGGCTTTTCTTTCTTTTTTATTTCATGATGTTCGTTTATTTCGAAATTGATTAACCCTCCTGCTGTCTGAACAGTCACAGACAGTAAAAGAAATCAATCCTCTCCCCTGCCATGCCTTTTACACAGGCTAGTCACAAACAGTCGGATCATATGTCAAGCAAGCACCGTGACTAGTCAAATTCAGTCAACAGACAAAAGCATGCAAGTGGTTAGCACAGCTGTCTTATCAATCACCTACAGTCAAAGCATAGCTGTATCAAGTTACATAAACAGTCACAGCCAGTCAATCCTGCTTTATGTAGGCAGGGAGCACTCAACCGTTAAAACAGTCACTAATGACTGATTTTGACTGAAAGGACAACTTTGTACCGAATTTCACCTTATCCAAAACCATTGCTTTTCATCAAATTTATATCTGCGGACTTAGAATCCATCAAGACAAATTTTCGAGCCTTTTTAGGTTGGAATTTTTTTTTGTTTTACCAGCAAACGTTTGATACTTGTATCATCTCCAATTAGTTAAAAGTAAGCAGCAAGTTGCTAAAAATAAGAACATATTGCACAGGTTTCATATGTAAAATACAAAATATAAAAATGCTTAAAATGCATGCATGCTTCAATATTTAAAACACATCCAACAAATGTCAAAATCCATTCCAAAAATTTATAGTAAACCGCTCAAAAGCAGAAATTTACAAAAATGGAATCGTGGAGGAACACGTAATGGTGAAAACGTTAGCTAAAGGAATGCAAGATAAACTTCAAATAACTGTGACTGCCTGCACAGCAGCTGCGTTCGAATTGGACTTCATTTAGCAAAAAGTTACCGTGAGTGATAGTTAACATTTCGTTGCGGTTATTCTACTGTGCTCCACTTGGATTAATTTTGGCTGCGGAAAGTCATTCATTAAGTAAAGCTAGCGATGGAATTTTTCGCGACCCAGCTGGCCCTGTAAAACTCACCGCTGCAGACCGTAAAACCTACTAACAACAGTCGACACTTGACAATTTGGG